>JBBPTR010000082.1:0-37426 GCA_038094255.1 Porphyrellus aff. niger
CATGGAACGCTGATGCCGTGGCGATCGCCATCATCGCATTGTCATTGTCATTATGGGTGTCGCACGAGCAGGCGTGCTTGGTTCCCTTGCGCTTTGGTTACAATGACCTCGTGGTGGTTGTGATGTCGCTATCGTCGCATCATTGTCACTGAGGTGCTGAGCTCAAGGTCGAAGGTGAAGATGAGAACAATCACAACGACGATTTGACGATCACATCAATGCGATGGTTGGGTCGTCGTTATTGACGTGCTGAGATCGTGGTCAATAGCGAGCTTGACAAGGGCTAGGGTAGGAGCAAGGGTGGCAGTGTTCAACAACGGCAATGTGACAGTCGCGTTGTTGCGATCGTTGCATCGTCGTTGCTGATATGCCATGCTCGAAGTCCAAGGTGAGGTAAGGGTGGGGGAGACAGGAACATCAACGCGAGGATCGCGCTGGTACGATAGCTACGTCGTCGTCCATACACCGAGAATGAGGGTGAGAGTACAAGACAAGCCGGATGACGACACTCACGCAATCGCGTATGTTGCGACCACAGGATCATCATCGTCGACGCGCCGAGGACGAGGATAATGACAACGGGGATAGAGATAGGGACAGAAATGACAAAAGGCAATGAGGCCACAACGTGGCAATTGCACTGTTGCAATTGCACGTCATCGCTGACGCATCAGGGGCGAGAGTGAGGGCAAGGTCACTGAGGGCGACGACAAGGGAGACAGGGCAGTCACGAGAGTAGTGACGGCAGTGGCAGACTGAGGTGGGCGATGGCATTGCAGCATTTAAGGCATCGAGAGGACAATGCTGGCCATCATATTTGCAACACAACGGCTAGGCAACAGTGTTGACGGTGCTGCGGCATTGAGGATGCTGGTAGGTAGGTCGTTGCGACACAACCATCAGTGAAAGACAGCATTGCAGCGTTGACAATCACCTGCATACCCGCAGTGCCGGTACGGAATCGGCACAAGTACCCATTATGTGTACCCATGTCGGCTCAAGGCTTGGAGCGCATCTGGCATTTAGTGTGTAAAACGGCAGGTCTGCGTCGACTTTAGCGACAGGTTTCCGCGGCGCGTAGCTGCATTGAAAACCCGTCGATAGAATGAACGTTTGAACGCCGCAGTAAAAACGGAACGTTGAACACCCATTTCTCTATCAAATGCGGTCACCATGTTCGACTACTGTACCATGGTGGCTGCTCGTTCATCCCACAGTAGATCACGTGGATACACAGCAACAGAGCTCATACATGCACCGTGTAACACCATGTACCAGTACGGGAACAAGCAACGATCAATGTCTGGTGCTGAGGTGTCGTCCAAGGGTGTCACAAGTCATCTCAGTGACATGGTGGATCTTTCGGCCATCTGGGGGTAAGCATTCACTTATGAGAAGTACGTCTAATCCTACATATTTTGGTTCACTAACGCAATACTTTCGAACAGAAATAAACATGCGGGAGTCGGGGATCGGCACCTGAGCGCTGCTACTGAGACCGCTCTATACTATCCCGGTTAACACCAGTGTCATATGGTAGGGCAGAGGGCATAGGTAACTGTGACGCGTAAGTGGACGAGGTGCCCGTCTTAGGCAGGAAACGGGAGTGGTCCAAGTGATGGGTAAAAGGTAAGGATCGAGTTTCGTTCCATTGGTCGACGTTGCCAGTGTGACGAAGTTTGCCGGTCGCTTCTTACGACTATAGACCAATTCAGTTCAGAATACCACCGTGCAAGTTTCGAGGGTTATCCATGGAATGATCCTTGACCTTCCCATTCGTTGTCTTTGGTTCGAATCTACGATTGTGGCATTCGTTATTGTATTTGCTGTCGCCGTGAGCCACATCCCGGATGGACACCCTTTTTTACTACCACCGCCCGCTTGCCTTTGTAGGTCCACTCGACCGCTTACAGGTCGGTCTGCCAATCCTATGTTTGAAGTGAATCCCATAAAAAAGGGTGAGTTCATGACAGCTTGAGTTCCTGAGCCACCCACTCTACTGCCTCTAGCATATCACTCACTCAATCGATTTCCTCGCTATGCGCCAGTCTGCCATGTTGAGCATCCTCTTTTTCTCAGTGTCGGTACCATCAACGTTTGGATTGTCTTGTGAACTGCCCGGAAAATTGGTACAGGTATATCTACTTCTCAAACTTCAAGTCCCACAATGACCTAGGTTGATGTTTTATTACTCAGGTCACTTGGACCCCCGATCCCATCCCTGGGCGATTTGGATGTGATGGCAATGGCATCGGATATCATTACGCTTCCGTTCCTGGTTGGTTGAAGCTAGAATGTGGTGATGTAAGTACAGTTTTAATCGTTGATACTATCACCTTACCCTGTTATCCAGCCATTCTCCTTGATTGGAGGCATGGATGGGAAAACGGTGGTGGTAAACTGCACTGTGGGTGACGTGTGCACAACCGGGGATTGCCCTGTTGGTACGGCGGTTCCAAGTTTGTCCTGAGTCTCATTTCTCACTGAGGTTCAAGTACTCACCCCTGACTCCTTTAACGAACTTGCGTCTCAAAAAATAGGCATGGTGTCTGCTTGCTTGCAAGTCCACGCGTCATCTTGAATGTTTGTTTCCACCTTTTCCTTGAGATCCTGGGAGTTGTAGACGCATAGAAGGTGTAAGCCCCACTGACATACCATCACGTGTACAATGATTTATCTACATTGCACCTCGTAGAGATGGTAGTAGTTCGTCTTGTCCTCATACATATGTCGTTGTCACCTCAACAGAGCTTGGTCTAATTTTTTCGTACTCACTCACCTCAGTGTTTCCGCCGTCAGCCACAGCCAGTTCCAGAAGGCTTCTAATTGTGTCAGACCACAGCTGCTGATTAGAACACTGTTTGGGGAACATATGATTTGTGAGTATATGTTGTCATCATATTGTCAAGTCCTGCATGTGCAGAGTGGGGATGCTAAGTAGAAAATGACACACTTATAGCTGATAGAGCATGTATGCAGTAGTAAAAGAGCAAGACAACTGCCCAATGCTCGTACACCCGGTCCGCACCGCTGTGCACAGTGAAGCCCTGACGGTTCAACGTTCAATGCAGTCGCCCAGCCGTCGTGCCAAAACGCGACGCGTGAGCATTGTCGTCTTCCGGCCTGTCATTGCCAGTGTCACGAACACGATAGCTCACCCGTCAACGTCGTCAATGCTGTTGGCCGCCGTTGTGTCACGATCACGAAAACGCGACTACTGCGACGAAGACAACTAGAACGTCGTTAGATGCGGTGGTCCGCACTCAGTCTCACTTACTACAACAGTGCGGTGATGACCTTGGTGATCCATGCAATACCTTGCAGGCCGATGACTGGTTCGACGTCTCACCACGACCGAAGTCCTGTAGAGTTGGTCAGAGCCTTTCGTGGCCATATTTGGGTTGTTCTCTTTCAAAGCCATGCATACGAAAACCTGCGCGACCGCACCGCGGCCTGCCGTCTAAACGGCGTCGATACGTGGGCTTCTGCTCGTTGTTGACGTTGTCCGTTCGCGTTCATCGCCATCCGTTCAAACGGCGCCGAAACGAGCGCAACCACTTGTGTTCGGCGCTGTCCGCTTGCCCTTGATGCCCTCTGCCGCCTGTCGTTTAAATGCTATCAACACGAGCGACGCCAGCCGCGCACCATTACTACCCAGCTATTCAAACGCCGTCGCCACGAGCGTGACCGCTGGTGGGCATGCCATCGCGTCATCTTCGCCCTTGCCATTGTCGTATGGTGATGCCCGGTGCATCCCCTCGCCCCGCCATTGCGACATGCTCGTCGTCGTTTTTGTCGTATGATAATGGGCAGGCTGCTGCCCAGCCCTTGCCCTCAGGTTCGATATTGTCATGCCGTCGTCGCCTGGTGGCGGGCATGCCGTTGCGTTGCGCTCGCCCTCGTCATGGTGTGATAGTGGGCAGGCTGTCGCATCACCCTCGTCGCTGTTGTACTGGTGGTGGGCACGTCATCGCGTCGTCCCGGTCCTTGTCGTTCCGCATTGGACGTCGCTGTCTTACTCTTGTATCCTCGTCATCATTGAAGCATTAAGAGTGAGTGAGGGATGAGAGTGGCACTTATTGCCACTTGGGTGACCCCATGTTACACCAGAGTACAGGTGCAGGTATGGCATCTAACATGGGCTTCATAGTGCCATCGGTCCATACATGTTAGGTCAAATGTAGTCAATGTCTCTGTGTTTGCAGTTTCACTTCCAAGTCTTGTTTCTTTCTGTCCCTCATTTTAATTACAACCTGGCTTGCACTTTTACAAATTTAATACTGTTACATCATACAAGGTACCATCTAGTACAGAATGTGAATGTTCCAAGTCTTTTACATTTCTATGACAGGTCAAATGTCTCTTCAATGACCAAGCCTCCAAAAACAGGTCAGTCCCATTTGTGTGTGCAACCCTCATCTCATGCACATTTTGGCACCATTCAGATCTTCATATAGGACACCAGCAAGGGACATGTGAAAGCAACAGTTGCTATGTCACTACAAGTAGACAGGGCACCTGTCTCATGTACATGTATGTACAGTAAGTATTAGCAACATGCTAGCCTGAGCTCATAGGATGGGGTTCAAGTGACAGGTATGATCAAGTTTCATGTTGACATTAATTGACATTCCCACTATTACATGTTTGCATTCACCAGTTACTGCTAGAGATCAGTAATTTTAGGGCACCACTTTAGCTTCAAGGGTCACAGATTCACATGAATGGAATAGGGTCTGTGCCATCATTTTGAGAGACACATATTGCTCAAGAACCTTGAAGCCACATTCAGACCACCTGCTTTTCTGGGTAGGTAGTCAAATCCACAGTCATATTTGGGAGCTGACACATGGCTTGGGGCTCAGTGCTCTAATTGTTGAATGAGATATTAGTGTAGGTCCTAATATGTTCGACCCCCTGTACAGTAGATTACATAAGTACCTATACAGTATATAAAGAGCTGAACTCATAGCTGAGTTTGAATAACACCTTGTTCTTAAATCACTTGCATCAACACCCATTGTGTTATGCTAACGTGATGGCTAATGGCAACCTCAAGAAACTAACCTCCTTGAATCCACACAGGTGGCACTCACGAAGAGGTGCAACAACTGTGAGTCAAGGGAAACGGGTGATGGATTGAACGGGGCTCCACTTGAGAGAAGGTCCCAAGTATCCAGGTCAGGGGTTGAGGGGAAGAGAAGGTTTGAGGAGCAAGTCTTGCCTAAAGCATGGAGCTTTCCCAAGGTGGTCGTATAGTCACCATGTAAGATTGCATAGAACTAACTTAAGGTTACAGGGTATGAAATGGGCGCTATAAATACTAGGAAAAGTCGGAGTATGAAGCATGTGAGAGAACGCTTTAGGAGAGGTAAACGTCCAGAAGAGGAAATAGACATAGGGGAATCCCTGGGGTTTCCCTGGGGCGTTCCATCTAAATAGAAAATTGGAAATAGAGCTGATTGATCAAGAATATAAATAGTAATAGGGATTGCCATAAAGAGAATATAAAATGGAATGAAACTCAGCAGATGAAATGGTGGCAGCGCCACTGATGGTGGTGTTGATGGTGGCGTTCCCAAAGCATCAATGCCAAGGTATACTGATGGTGGCACATCAGTGGTGTTCCCAAAGTGTACTTGCCAAGGTACGACTCCCAGGCTGTCTTAATGCGTATGCCGTGGGATTGATCCATAGATCTGGATCAGGGAGTAGGGAGTCTGGACGGTTGGTGGGGTTGTCGTAGCCCATGGGAAAGTAACCCAATAGCCCATCGCTTTCTCTATGCAGTCCCGCTGCTTTAGCCTCCAATAGGTCTGTAATGTTGTCAGCCCGCCATTGTTCCTTGTAAAGTGTGTACATGTTATCCTGTATGTCTGGTTCTGGTTGCCAGTGGTAGAAGCCCTGGGGGCGAATTGTAACACATTGTATTCAAGTACCTCAAACCCTCCCAACACTCTGTGAGTACTATTGTATTTTGGTAGTAAGTTAGATGCTCAACAGGTTATGAGCCCTGCTTAGCGCAGTTGGGAAGTGCCCTTGTGGCTGCATGCCTAACTTGCTGCAATGCAGTATCTCATCACTTCCACCCACTCTGCTACCTATGGCATGGGTGCTACCTAATGCAGATGAAACGTGCACATAACTATGCTGCTGTATTGTTGTGCTGCCAGTATAGGGTGATGTTGACAAACCCTTATGTGAGCACCCATTGTGGCTGCTATATGCTCTCCTAAGGGGAGATTATGCTGGTTCATTTTTTACTAACATCATCTGTTTCCATAGAAACATGTCTACCTCCATCACTCCCACCACTCTCACTAGTTCTCGTCTTCCCATCTTCCACAGTGCCAACTTCCATGCTTGGTACACTCCTGTCTTTGACTACATTATGGCGACTGGCACCTCTTGGGTCTTTTCCGTCTCTGCACTCCCTGCTCCTGGTGAGCCAGGCCATGTCTACTCTGACTGGAAGGAGTGGCTCTAGGCAGACTATAAAGTGCATGGCATAGTTTGCTGCTACCTTTCAGCCCCACTTCACAACAAATATGCAACCAAGGGGACTGCAACAGAACTCCTCAAGGCCCTTAAAGATGATTTTGACAAGAGCGACGCCCCCAACGTTTTCCAGGACTTCAAGTCCATCCTTAATGTGTCAATCCCTGCTGGAAGGGATCCCACTAAGGCTTTTACAGCACTCAAGCAAGGTTTTGCTTGCCTCGAGAAAGCCAGCACAGACTATACGCTGCCAAAGGGGATCCAAGTGCTTTTAGTGCTCCAGAAGCTCCCGCAGGCCCTCTCTATTGTGGCCCAGATGAAGCTGATGAAGAAAGATGACAAGGGCATGCTCAAGCAGCCCAAATTCGATGACATCTGTACTGCTGTGGTGACTGAATGGCACCACCAAGACACTATGGGGAAAGGGAAGGCCCCCCAGCAGCAGCAGGCCAATAAAATTTCAGCTGTCAAGTGCAAGGCTGGGGGGGACCCCCCCTTTAAGCAGCAGCAGCAACCTGCTACCTCCACTTCTGGTGCAGGAAGTAGTGCAGCTATAGGGGAGAAGAAGAAGAAGACCAAGTGAGGCTGCCATGGTGGCAAGAAGCAGAAGGAGCAGACGCACCTCCAATTCATGGAGGATAGTAATGCTGAATTCACTTTGGCCGCCAGGATCGTCCATATGGGCAGTCCTACCTCTTTCCCAGATCTGTGGGCAGCTGCCCATTATGCCATCTCCTGTTACCAAGGGCACGAAGGCACTCCTGCCTTCACAGGCATCCAGCATGCCTTCAATCTTGCTCATTGGTTGGATATCCAACTGACTGCTCAACAGATCCAGTCTCTCAACGCTGCTGCCCCACTCATCGATCATCTCGCCTCGCCCACTTCTTCTTTTGTTGTGGATCTTCTGCCCTCTCCTGCTCCTGTCATTGTCTCTGCCCTGCTGTCGCCCTGTCCTCCGTCTCCCTTCCTTCAGCTAGGGAGCCACTTCCAATTTCATCCTTTTGTCCCCATCGCCTCCCTCAATATTTTTGGGAGTCAACAGCTTCCAATGCCGTCTCCACCTCTCGCCAGCCACATCACCAAGATTGCGGATGTGCCCACCAATTCAATGGCGGCACTTATGTCTTCTGACTCGGAAGATGAGAACCCAAGACCATCCAAGCACAAACAGCACTGGGTCTTGCACATCACCTCCCATTGGGAGAGTGATGATGATGATGATAAAATGGTCAACATCTATGGATCAAAAGATGATCCAATGGCCACGCATTTCCAAAATGCATGGATTGTGCTAGAAGACCAGTTAGTCCCTTCCTCTTCCTCTTGCAGCACTCCCTCACTGACTGTTGCTGCTGATGCATAGACATATACAGTCAATAGACATTTGTCTACTGTAGTTACATCTAATGTACCAGTAGATAAAAATATAGAGGAGGTTTGTGCACATGGGAGTGGCCAAAAGTGTGATCATTGTGACCACTGCCAGAAACTGATCTGGATCTTAGATTCGGGCGTATCCATGCACTTCTCCCCTGAGAAGAAGGACTTCGAGAATTATCAAGTCCTAAAAGATAGCAAGAAGATATCTGTCAACACTGCTGCCAGTACCCTGTTAAGCTAACACGATGGCTAACAACAACTTCAAGAAACTAACCTCCTTGTGCACACATGGGTGGTACTCATGAGGAGACGCAGCGACTGTGAGACAAGGGAAACACAGTGATGGATCAACTATCTCTGATAGGCTTCACTCAAGATAGACTCCAAGTATCCGGGTAAGGGATCAAGGAGAAGTGAAGGTTTGAGGAGCAACGGGTCTCGCCTAAAGCGCGAAGCTTTCCCAAGGTAGTCATATAGTTACCACATAAGATTGTGTAGAACTAGCTTAGGGTTACAGGGTACAAAATGGGCACTATAAATACTGTGTAGGATCGGAGTATGAAGTGTGTGAGAGAATGCTTTAGGAGAGGTAAACATCTATAAGAGGAAGGTAGGTATAGGGGAATCCCTGGGGTTTCCCAGGGGTGTCCCATCTAAATAGGGAATTGGAAATAAATAGAATGAGCTGACAAAGCGAGAAATATAAATAGAACTTGCTGATGAAGCAAGGAGTGGAAATAAAATAGAATGAAACTCAGCATATGAAATAGTGGAGCATTAGTGGCGTCTGCAGTGATGGTGGCATCTGCCAAGGCACCTATACCAAGGTACAGCTCCTACATCCAAGTAAGGCAGCTTGGTGGAGTGCTAGAGTTGGATCTATCCAGAGATCTGGATCAGGTAGGAGGTGTTCTGGGGGATTGGTGGAGATCCCATATTCCAGAGGGAAGTAGTCCAGTAGTTCGTTGTCCTCCATGTGTAACACAGCTGCCTCTGCCTCTAGTAGACTTGTGGTGTCGTCCTCTCTCCATTGTTCTTCGTAGAGCAGGAATGCTCTGTCCTGTATGTCCGGTTTCAGTTGCCATTGGTTAAAGTGTGTCCCATTAGTGTCCCGGGGGCGAATTGTAACATACCCTCTATGTCATAGGGATTGGACAATGTACCATCTGCTGGCTTGATGAACATGGAGCACCTCACCGGCTACCTTTGTTCCATGTTGGCCATATCCCACATTCAGGGGTTTGCCTTATTTCTTTAGGGCAGCTTATGATGGCAGGAGCGCTCATTAAAGGCAATACTCATCGGCTTGACGTTCTTTATGCTGATGGGGTCCTTCTTGCCCCCTTTTATCCAGGGCAAATTGAATGGAATATGTACTCTATTGAACATGTTCCTGGACCTATGCCACAAGTGCATACTGCCAAAATATCTTATGACATTGTACGTCGTCATCTTGGACATCCCTCGAAAGAAGTCCTTAAACATGCACATAAACATACGTGAAATCAAGATCCCATCTGAAGATCCAATCCGCCCTGGCTGCGCTAAAGGCAAATGCCTAATCACACCTTTCTTTCTGATGATCACAGAGCAGATAAGCCTTTTGAGTTGGTTCATTCTGACATTAAATCTTTTCCCATTGAGTTGTATCATTGATTCAAATATATCATCACTTTCTTTGATGATTATATGTCCTTTGGTTGGACTAGCTGCTTGTACTCGAGGGATGCTGCACTCAGCACCACCAAAAGATTCATTCAAATGATCTCAACACAATTTAATGTGAAGATCAAAGGATGGATGTCTGACACAGGGGGAGAATATAAATCAAAGGCATTTGATTCACTCCTTGTAGATCAGGGGATTCACATTTACCAAAGTGCACTATATACCCCACAATAGAATGGATGTGCAGAATGATTCATGTGCACCATTATGGATAAATCTAAGGCAATGCACCATGAGGCTTGCTTGCCCGATTCCTGGTGGGAGTTTAGTTGGAATCACGCCATTCATCTTTACAACCACACTCCATTGCGGTGCCGTAATTGGCATACCCCATATGAGCTCCTCCATAAGGAGTCCCCAGATATTGGCCATCTTTGCATCTTTGGGTGTGGTGCATACATACACCTCCCTGAGGATACCCACCCCAATAAACTGGCTCCTAAATCTGAGCTCATGGTATATCTTGGCATTGCACCAGGAAATGACAGGAATTACCTGTTTATGTGTTTCCCTACTAATATTTTATTCATTTCTCCCCATGCTCTTTTTGATGAGCACTATTTCCCTAAGTATGCGACTTCTCATTGCTGCTAGCCTGATGCTCTGGTTCAGCCCAAAGGAGTTGGTGAGCCTTCATCTTCAGGCCACCCTCTGGTTCTCCCTTCACAAGAGGGAAACAATTCTTTGCCTTGCTCTACACCTCCACTGCCACTACCACTGGTGCCACCTGTCCAACCTCTACCCGGACCTCCTTGTACTCCATTTCCATGACCCACTCTGCCTCCACCTGAATGCCCACATAAAGAACGAAGGCTAGCCATTCCCAGGTCACCTTTACCTCCTGCTCCAGCCCATCCTCAACAGGAACACTGTGTGCCTTCTTAGCCTGGCAATGTATACGGTGACGACCGACATCCTACCAAGCAGTTCAAGATCTTGAATATGACGTCAATTGGAAGTGTTGAGTAGAGGGAGAAACTTCTGGTGCACCTTCTCAGCCTGCACAAGAAATGCCCGGGAGTCTTCCTGGTGCAGCTCCCTCCTCACCTCTTCCACTTCTTACTCCATCTTCTAAACGTGTTTCCTTCTCGGGTTCGATTCAGAAGCTGATGTCAAGAAACTCTGCTGTGAAGGGGGGAGAGCACTTGTCAATTTCTTGCTCTCAAAGGTGATTCAGCACAATATCATGGACCTGAATGCCAAACCTATGTGGGATTGGACCTTCTGGGATATTTATAAACTACCACATGCACAACAGGAGGAATGGAAAGCTGCATGTCACAAGCAGCTTGAGATGCTCAAGAAGCAAGATGTATACGAAGTTGTAGACTGACCCACCAACTGACGAGTTATTAAGAATTGGTGAGTATTCGATATCAAACCAGACAGTCACAAATGGGCATGCCTTGTAACAAAAGGCTTTTCCCAGGTCAAAGGTTTAGACTTCGACCAGATTTTCTCTCCAGTTGTGCGCTATGAAACAGTGCGATTGATGCTCGCACTAGCTGCACTAGAAGATTGGCATATGGAGGCCATTGACGTTCATAGCACCTACTTATATGGCAGCTTGGATGAAGAGATCTATATGGAACTCCTAGAAGGGTTCAAGCTACCTGACCAAGTCAATAAAGTCCTCTGTCTTAAAAAGGTGTTGTATGGACTCAAACAAACTGGTCTTGCTTGGTGGAAAGCCCTTAATGAGTCCATGAAAGAACTCAGCTTTGAACGTCTAAAATCAGACCCTGGCATTTTTCTCTACCGACATAAGCACACCCTTACGGTTGTCACTATCGTATATGTCGATGATGCCATATTTTGTGGACCTGATTGAGCTATGGTTTGTAAGGTTAAGGAAGCCTCTATGGCTAAGTGGGAATATTGCAATCTAGGAATCACAGAAGAATTTTTCTCCATATGTGCATTCAGCACAAAGATAAAAAGATACTCGTAGATCAATGCTCGTATCTGATAAAAATCTTGGAAAGATTCAATATGCAAAATGCCCACATTGTGCCCACTCCTTTACCTCAGGGATATAAACCCCTGAAAAACACTGAACCTGCTGATCCTGAACTTCAAACACGTTTTCAAATTGTGATCAGTTCTCTCATGTACTTGATGATAGGTACCAGACCTGATATCGCCTTCACTGTCACTGCCCTCGCATGATATGCGGCCAACCCCTCCAAAGAACACCTAGACAAAGTGCTATACATCTGCCACTATCTAGCTGGTACTCAACAGTACGCTCTTTGTTTTGATGGTGGCTCTGGCAATGGGCTGATCACCTATACTGATTCTGATCATGCTGCCAATAAAGACACACAGTGCTCTCAGACTGGCTGGTTTATTAAACTAGCCAACTGTTTGTTCAGTTGGAGATCTCGACAACAAAAGTCTGGAGCTTTCTCCTCTACTGAAGCAGAATATGTTGCCCTGTCTAATTGCAGTTGCCAGGTTGTCTGGGTGCATAACCTTCTTAGTGAGTTAGGCTATGCTTTAAAGCCTACCCCTATTTGTGGTGATAATCAAGGATCTATATTTGCTGCATCTAATCCAGTGACTGAGTCATGCCTCAAACATGTGGATACTCCTATTCACATTGTAAGAGATTAGATCAAACAGAAGCACATTGAACTCCTGTTCATCAAGGGGGAGCATAATTCTGCTGATATGCTCACTAAGAATCTTGGAGAGACCAAGTTTAAGAAGTTCAGAGATCAATTAGGTCTCATCTTCTTCTGATTTCAGCCTCCTTGGCTTCCTCTTCTACTTTAATTTATTCTAATTTATTCTATATCTCTATCTGTTCATAGCCTTTATTTCTGCTCTTCTATAGGCTTTGAATGAGGGGGAGTGTTGAACGAGATATTAGTGTAGGTCCTAATATGTTCGACCCCCTGTACAGTAGATTACATAAGTACCTGTACAGTATATAAAGAGCTGAACTCATAGCTGAGTTTGAATAACACCTTGTTCTTAAACCACTCACATCAACACCCATTGTATTCAAGTACCTCAAACCCTCCCAACACTTTGTGAGTACTATCGTATTTCAGTAGTAAGTTAGATGCTCAACACTAATAGCTCCCTCAAATGCAAAACAACAATCACTATTACACAGAAGCTAGTCCTCACAATCAAAGGGCTCAAGGGTGATACTCACAAAGAGACCAACAACCTCTACAAGGAATCAAGGACTAAGGGAAAAATGTAAGCTTTGACTAAGGAATAGGACTAGAGTCCTAGATTGAGGGAACAAGGGAGAAGTGAAGGCTTCAGCTAAAGACAAGCAAGGCTTGGTCACAAGAAATGAGCTGAATTGTGTAGACCAAGTGTAAAGATTACTGTACAGGGCAGTGAGGTTTAAGTATTGGTATGACTACCATACTGAGAACAACAGAGATTGGGGATACTAGACCATTGTGAGAGAAACAGTCAGGAGACACTGTCCATGATGTGTTACAATTTGCCCCCATAACACTACTGGGACAAACTCTACTCAATGTTACAATTTTCTCCCTCTTTCCAAACCTTGTGCTACTCCTTGTCCCTTGCAACGTAGAAGTCCTTCCAGGACTCTTTCAATACGATGTATACTGTTCCATTCTTCTCTTTCTTCACTCCCCATTCACCGTTGTTTTCCTTGATCTTCCCTAGTGACGTTCCTCTTCCGCTCTTCGCTTCAACTGTCACAAGGTAATGTTCCTAACCTCATGGTCAGTCTCTTCCTTTCCCATAGCAATGTTCCATTTCCACTCTTCTCTATTGCCACCGCATGGTAACCGTTCCTGACCATTTGGTCATCCTTTGATATGCATTTCACTTCCACATGGACAGTGCCCCTCCTGATCGTTTCTCTTACAATGGTCTAGTTCCCCCACTTTCCATTGTTCCTTGTTTAGTAGCTTCATAGCTATATAAACCTTGCTGCCCAGTATTGTAGTTCTTTACACTTGATCTGCGCAATCTATGTAGCTCTTGTGACCAAGCTCTTGCTTGTCCTTAGTCTCTCAGTCGAAGCTCTCGCTTCTCCCTCAGTCCCCTTAGTCTAGACTTTGGTCTATCCCTCAGTCCCTTTAGTCTGCGTCCATCTGACACATCCTTGTCCTTGATCTCCCTTTGTGGTCGTTGGTCTCTTCATGAGTATCACCCACGAAGGTCTCTTGGTTACTAGACCTGCGTCTGTGTAACACTCAATGGCAACCAGGACTGGACGACTTCAACAGAGTTTTTCTCCTTTATGACAAGCAGTGGAAAGGGAACAACATCACAAGCATGCTAGAAGTGCAAGTGGCATCACTTTACAAAGAGGACGACGGGTTATTGGACTACTTCCCTCTGGGCTACTCGATAGCCACTAACTGTCCAGATTCGCTTCTTCCAGATCCAGATCTCTGGGTAGATCTGACTCTCTCATGCCACAGGGCTACCTAGTTGGGATGAGGGAATGGTACCTTGGCATGGGTGCCTTGGCAGGCACCACCATCAACTGCAGACATCACTTATGCTCCACCACTCTACTATTTCATATGTTGAGTTTCTTTCTATTTAATTTCCATTCCTTGCTTTATTAGCAAGTTCTATTTATATTTCTTGTCTGACTCAGATGGGATTCCCCAGGGATTCCCCTATGCCTTTATTCCTGTCCTGGATGTTTATCTCTCCTAAGGTACTCTCTCATGTACCTCATGATCCATCTATCCCACACTATATAAAGATGCCCATACGTACTCTGTAACTCTAAGTTAGTTCTATGCAATTTTATGTGGTGACTAGCAACTGCCTTGTAGAGCCTTAGCTTGGGCAAGACCCTTACTCATTGAACTCTATCTCTGTTCCCGATCCCTTACCTGGATATGTGGAACTTCTTTCATCATTTAACCAGCGCAGTATAGGCTAGAGTCCCTTTATGGGTAATTGTCTATCAGTCGATCCTATACTGTTCCCTTGTTCTTACACAGTAGAGGTTGTTGCATCTCTTCATGAGTACCACCCTTGAGCCTGGAAGACTTGGGAGTTAGTTTCTGGAGGTTGTCATTAGCCATTGCATTAGTGTTACATGATGAGGATGAAACATATATTAAAGATGTGACCATATGGTCAGGAATGGTTACCTTGCAATGGCAGTAGAGCAGAACAGAAAAGAAATGCCACTAAGGGAAGAGAAAGATGACCATGTGGTCGGGAACAGTTACCATGTGGTGACTGTAGCAAAAAGTGGAAGACAAACACCACTATGGGAAGACAAGGGAAACAATAGTGAGATATGGATGAAGAAAAATAATGGCTGACAAGGATTGGTTGTGCAGATACATCCCTGGAAGGACTTTAACGTCATATGGAATGGAAGCAAGAAACATGGACAAGTAAAGAAAGAAAATTGTAACAATCACCAGGGTAAACAGTGACAAAAGAAAATAACCAATCATGCCAATGCCACTGTCAATGGCATAGCCTATTATGCTAACACGATGGCTAATGACAACCTCGAGAAACTAACCTCCTTGTACACGCATGGGTGGTACTCATGAGGAGACGTAGCGACCATGAGACAAGGGAAACATGGTGATGGATCGTATATCTCAGATAGGCTCCACTTGATGGAAATCCTGAAGTATCTGGGTGAGGGATCAAGGGAAGAGAAGGTTCAAGGAGCAAAGGGTCTCACCTAAAGTGTAAAGCTTTCCCAAGGTGGTCGTGTAGTCACCATGTAAGATTGTGTAGAACTAACTTAAGGTTACAGGGTATGAAATGGGCACTATAAATACTGTGTAGGGTTGGAGTACAAAGTGTGTGAGAGAACGCTTTAGGAGAGGTAAATGTTCATAAGTGGAAGGTAGGCATAGGGGAATCCCTAGGGTTTCCCTGGGGTGTCCCATCTAAATTGGAAATAAATAGAAGAGGCTGATGAAGTGAGAAATATAAATAGAACTTGCTGATGAAGCAAGGAATGGAAATGAAATAGAATGAAACTCAGCATATGAAATGGTGGAGCATCAGTGGTGTCCACAGTAATGGTGGTGTCTGCCAAGGTACCTATGCCAAGGTACGACTCCCATGCCCTCCTAATATGTGCAACATTGTGCCAAAGTCAGATCAATCCAGAGATCTGGATCGGGTAGAAGGGAGTCTGGGCGGTTGGTGAAGATCCCATATCCCAGTGGGAAGTAGTCCAGGAGTCCATCATCCTCCTTGTGCAATGCAGCTGCCTCTGCCTCTAGTAGACTTGTGATGTCATCTCCTCTCCACTGTTCTTCGTAGAGCAAATTAGCTCTGTCCTATACATCCAGTTCTGGTTGCCATTTATCAAATGTAGTCCCGTTAGTGTCCTGGGGGTGAATTGTAACATAGCCTTCTGGAAGGACTGGAACCCCCTAGACCTGTTACAATTTTATTCCTTTATTGCTCAATCCTCTTCTTCTCTATCTCTTGTTACAATTTTCTCTCTCATTCCTAACCTCGCACTACTCCTCATTCCTTGCAACGTAGAAGTCCTTCCAGGACTATTCCAATATGATGTATACTGTTCCATTCTTCTCTTTCTCCGTTCACTGTTGTCTTTCTTGACCTTCCCTAGTGATGTTCTTCTTCCACTCTTTGCTCCAACTGTCACATGGTAATGTTCCTGACCACATGGCCATCCTCTTCTATTCCCTCAATGGTGTTCCATTTCCGCTCTTCCTTACTGCCACCGTAAGATAACCGTTTCTGAGCATATGGTCATTCCTTGATATATGTTTCATCTCCACATGGACAGCATCTCTCCTGGCCGCTTCTCTCATAGCAGTCTAGTTTCCCCGTCTTCCATTGTTCCCTGTGTAGTAGCCTCATAGCTATATAAACCTGGCTGCCTTGTATTGTAGTACTTCACACTTGATCTACGCACGCAATCTACATGGTTCCCATGACCAAGCCTCACTTGTCCTCAGACCCTTAGTTAAAGCATTCGCTTCTCACTTAGTCCCTTAGTCTAGACTTCAGTCTACCCATCAGTCCCCTTAGTCTAGACTTCAGTCTACCCATCAGTCCCCTTAGTCTATGACTGTCGGTTGCATCCTTAGTTCTTGATCCTCTTTGAGGTCGTTGGTCTCTTCATGAGCATCACCCTCGAAGACCCCTTGGTTACTAGACTTGCATCTACGTAACATCCCTTGTGACATTGAAGTTCTACTAGGGATATATCACTACAATGTACCTTGTTCCTTTTTTCCTTTTTCTTTGTCCCTATCTCACTATTGTTCCCATTGATTCCCCTTAGTGATGTTCAACTTCCCTCTTCACTCTAGTTGTCACAAGATACTGTTCCTAACAATATGGTCATCTTCTTGATACATGTTTCACTCTCATCATGGACAGTGTTATGACTGGCCCGGGTAGGGACAGAAGTAGACTTGCAGAACTAGTTCAAGGACTGAACTTGCTAGGGGACGCCTAGCAGTGGTGATCAAGGAGCGTTGACTCAAGAGTACGACGGAGACTCGCAGAGGAGGCGCTAACCGTGGTTAGCTCTAGAGGGAATACCAGGTGGATTGCCAGGTATGTGCAAGTAGAACAAGTCTAGGGTATGTACAGATGAGCAGCGAGGCTTATATACCCTAGCTAAGAAATGTCATGGAATCTGAAAGAATATCCCATGACAAAGCAAGATAACAAGTCATGACCAAGCATGACTGAGCAAATGACAAAGCATGACTAAAAGTGATGACAGTAGAATATGAAAGAATGCGATGGAATCAGATGGAAGGAAGCGATGATGAAGCAAGTGGAATGGTATGGAATACTATGGAATGTGAGTGAGTCATCACAGAAGAAAAGAAATAGTGTCCTAGGTGTGGATCGAACTAGCGACCATAGCGATACAAGGAATGAATCATAACAGACAGCATCTCCTGATCACTTCTCTCACAATGATCCAGTGCTCCTAATTTCCATTGTTCCTAGTATGGTAGTCATACTAGTACTTGTTATGCTAATGTGATGGCTAATGATAATCTCAAGAAGCTAACCTCCTTGTCTTCCAGGCTTGAGGGTGGTACTCATGAAGAGACACAATAACCTCTACTGTGTAAGAGCAAGGTAACAGTATAGGATCAATGTACAGTGGCTCAAAAAAGTGTTCTAATATTGGGTCATTTTGAAAAGACTTGGAATTTGTAAAAGAACCAGAATGAATTAGCTCATATACTTGCAGGGACATTGATAGCCCTAACCCTTACCCAAATTTGGAGTGCTTTCTTATGTCATTTGGTTGCCATGGCACAAAATGACATGTCATTGGGACACTTATTTGAGCATGATCACAATTCTGCAGTTTAGTATTTAGTATGCCCTCCCTTGGCCTTAATCACTGCCTCTATCCTCCTAGGCATACTCTCTATCAATTTTTGGCATTCCTCAACCTCAATCTTGCCCCACTCCACTGCAATTCTCTCCCAAAGTTCCCAGATCCATTTTGGTGGTATTGGATAGCTATTTAACTTTTTTTTAAGGATTTGCCAGGTATGCTTAATAGGACTGAGGACTGGGGATTGTGCTGGCCAATCTAGAACCTTGATCCCATGAGAGTCAAGCTAGTTTTGGGCTCTTCTAGAGAAGTGTTTGGGATCATTATCTTGTTGAAAGATAATGCTATTCTCAGGAATCCAGAATTTTCCATGCTAGAAAGCAAATTGTCTTCCAAAATGGAGACATATTGCTCAGCATTCACCTTACCCTCTACCTCTGCAAGAATACCCACTCCATTCCATCCCATACATCCCCAAACCATCAAAGAACCTTCTCCAAACTTTACTGTCCCCTGAACCTCCTTATCTTGTAAAGGTTTACCTGTCACTTTCCACACATACTTTCTTCCATCTGACCCCATTCTATTGATCTTGGTTTTATCTAACCAAATAACTCTAGCCTAGTCTTCTATAGTCCAGTTTTGATGCTTGAGAGCAAAGTCTAGCCTTTATTTTCTATGTTTGACAGATAAAAAAGGTTTCTTCTTCTTGACTATAGCCTTCAAGGAAGTAGACTTGAGCACATTGCAAATGGTTTGGGATAAGATAGAAGAGGATAGGGTAAAGTTAATAAGGTGGATAGCTTCAACAGCACTTTCAGCTTTCCCAGTGATGATACTAGAGACAATTCTACTTTTATCAGTAAGAGAAAGCTTGGAAGGATACCCTAGCTTGATATTTTCCTTCTCAGGAAGGAATTCTTTGATTACCCTGGCCATAGTAGACTTCCATAGACCAGTTTGGGAGGATATCTGACAAGTAAAGAAGCCAGATTCAGAGAGAGAGAGAATAGTAGCCTTAGTAGAGGTAGAAATAGATTTCATGTTGAAATGGGGTTAATATGGTGAATGCATGGCCTTTATATATCATGGAATTACATACCTTACATAACTAGCCAGGGTCAAAGCATAGCATCCATCAGAAGCTTATGTTATTTGCCAAATAATGAGTAAGGACATCATGCTCAAATAAGTGTCCCAATGACATGTCATTTTTAAATGGCTATATCTTAGTGCCATGGCAACCAAATGACATAAGAAAGCACTCCAAATTTGGGTAAGGGTTAGGGCTATCAATGTCCCTGCAAGTATATGAGCTAATTCATTCTGGTTCTTTTACAAATTCCAAGTCTTTTCAAAATGACCCAATATTAGAACACTTTTTTGAGCCACTGTACTGTCCCTCTGGACACTGATCTGTGTTGAACAGTGAAAGGAGTTCCATGTATCTGGGTAAGGGATTTGGAACAGAGATAGAGTTCAATGAGTAAAGGTCTCACCTGAGCTAAGGCTCTACAAGGCAGTTGCTAGTCACCATGTAAGATTGTGTAGAACTAACTTAGAGTTACAGGATATGTATGGGCATCTTTATATAGTGTGGGATAAGTGGATCACAAGGTATATGAGAGAGTACCTTAGGAGAGGTAAACATCTGTATAAGGATAAAGGAGATAGACATGGAGTTGCATGTCTTGATTGAGACTGGAGTGACAATGAATAGCAATAAGAGCATAAGAGATATAAATAGGAATGAAACTTAGCAATTGGAAATAGTGGAGCAGTGGAGCATCAGTGGCATCTGCAGTTGATGGTGGCATGATGGTAGTACCTGCCAAGGCACCATGCCAAGGTACTGCTTCCACATCCATATTAGGTTGTCCTGTAGTGTGCAAGAGTCAGATCTACCCAGAGGTCTAGATCTGGGAGAAGTGAATCTGGGCAGTTAGTGGCCAGTGAGTAGCCCAATGGAAAGTAGTCCAGCAGGCCATCTGTCTCTTGGTAGAGTGTGGTAGGTTGAGCCTCTAGCATCTATGTCACCTCTCTATCCCATAGTTCCTCCTGAGTAAGGAAAGTTGAAGTGAAGTCATCCGGTCCTGGTTGCCAAACAGTAGTAGTGCCTGTAGTGGGGGAGCGAATTGTAATAGTACTTAAACCTTGCTGCCCTGTACAGTAGAACCTTACACTTGATCTGCACAATATATGCTAGCTCTTGTGACCAAGCTCCTGCTTGCCTCTAGTTGAAGCTCTTACTTCTCTGTCAATCCCCTTAGTCCCTTAGTCAAATCTCTCACTTCTCTCTTAGTCCCTTTGAGGTTATTGGTCTCTTTGTGAGTATCACCCTCAAAGGTTCCTTGGCTACAATAATTGTGTCTGCATAACATACACATTGATAATATCATCACTTTGCATGAAAAGTTGGCTACCATCAGACAACCAGTAATGAATGATAATCTTTTTAACAATGTGTATGTGTTGCTGCCATGCTTGTACAATCCTGGATTTGTAGTGCTGCCATCTACAATGCATCTACAAAACCAAACCATCAGTCCTGACATCCTAATGGACATCATGATCAAGAAGTACAATTGACTTACCCTTCAAGGCCAGGGGAAATCAAAGGACAAGGTGTTTGAGAATGCAGTGTTTAGGGCAAATGCATCAAAACACAGGAAAAAGAAATTCACTGGTAACTGCCATAATTGTGGCTGGCTAGGTCACAAAATCTTCAAGTGCTAGGAAGAGGGTAGTGGAAAAGCAGGCCAGGTATCAAATGGATGGAAACCTCATAATGAGAAGACAAAGGATACATGCATGAAGGAGTGTGCAAAGAACCTGAAACCAGTGGCAAATGCAGCTGAACCTTGACAGCATATCTGAAATGGTGGATACTGTTACAATTCACCCCCAGGACTCTAATGGGACACACTTCAACCAATGGCAACTGGAACTGGACGTACAGGACAACACATACTTGCTCTACATAGAGCAATGGAGGAGCGACAACATTACAGACCTATTGGAGGCAGAAGTGGCAGGACTACACAAGGAGGACGACAGACTCCTGGACTACTGCCCTATGGGATATGGGATCTCTACCAATTGCCCAGACTCCCTACTCCCCGATCCAGATCTATGGGTCGATCCCACTTTGGCAAGATGTCGCACATATTAGAAGGGCCTGGGAGTCATACCTTGACACAGGTACCTTGGCAGGCACCACCATCAACTGTGGACACCACTGATGTGCCACCGCTTCACTATTTCATATATCTATTTTATATGCTGAGTTTCATTCCATTTCCAATTCCCCCTTTTGGCTTCATTACTTCTATTTATATTTTTCACTCAGTCAGCTTGATCTATCTATTTCCAATTCCCTATTTAGACGGGACACCCCAGGGAAACCCCAGGGATTCCCCTATGCCTACTTTCCTCTTATGGATGTTTACCTCTTCTAAAGCGTTCTCTTGCATGCTTTGTACTCCAACCCTACACAGTATTTATAGTGCCCATTTCATACCCTGTAACCTTAAGTTAGTTCTATGCAATCTTACATGGTGACTATATGACCACCTTGGGAAAGCTTTGCGCTTTAGGCGAGACCCTTCTGCTCCTTGAACCTTTGCTTCTCCTTGATCCCTTACCCAGATACTTCGGAGTCTCACATTGAGTGGAGCCTATCTGTTACAATCTGCCCCCAGGGCTTCTATCAATGGCAACCGGAACCAGATGTACAGGACAACGCATACAAACTCTATGAGGAACAATGGAGAAGCGACAACATTACAGACCTACTGGAGGCAGAAGCAGCAGGGTTACACAAGGAGAACGATGGGCTGTTGGATTACTTTCCCACGGGATACGACAACCCCACCAACCGTCCAGACTCACTACTCCCCGATCCAGATCTATGGATTGATCCCATGACGCATGCATTCAGACAGCCTGGGAGTCGTACCTTGGCAAGGCCACTTTAGGAACGCCACTGATATGCCACCATTTCATCTGCTGAGTTTCATTCCATTTCATATTCTCTTTATGGCAATCCCTATTACTATTTATATTCTTGATCAATCAGCTCTATTTCCAATTTCCTATTTAGATGGGACGCCCCAGGGATTCCCCAGGGATTCCCCTATATCTATTTCCTCTTCTGGACATTTACCTCTCCTAAAGCGTTCTCTCACATGCTTCATACTCCGACTTTTCCTAGTATTTATAGCGCCCATTTCATACCCTGTAACCTTAAGTTAGTTCTATGCAATCTTACATGGTGACTATATGACCGCCTTGGGAAAGCTCCACACTTTAGGCAAGACTTGCTCCTCAAACCTTCTCTTCCCCTCAACCCCTGACCTGGATACTTGGGACCTTCTCTCAAATGGAGCCCCATTCAATCCATCACCCGTTTCCCTTGACTCATAGTTATTGCACCTCTTCATGAGTGCCACCTGTGTGGATTCAAGGAGGTTAGTTTCTTGAGGTTGCCGTTAGCCATCGTGTTAGTGTAACACTATCTGTGACATACAATCTATCACCACATTTCCCTTGTCTCACAGTCACTGCGTCTCCTCATGAGTACCACCCGTGTGTGTACAAGGAGGTTAGTTTCTTGAGGTTGTCGTTAGCCATTGCGTTAGCGTAACACAATCACATAGTGGTGTTGAGAGCCAGATTCATCCCAAATGATAAGAGCAGTCTCCTTCAAGAGCTGGTGATTAACATCATCCTTCTTGATGTTGCAAGTGCTCTCCTCATGGCAAGGAATGGGAATCTTGAAGCAAGAATAGGCAGTGTGACCACTGTTACAATTTTCTCTCTTCTCCCTAACCTCGTACTACTCCTCATCCCTTGCAACATAGAAGTCCTTCCAGGACTATTTCAATACAACGTATACTACTTCATCCTTCTTCTTCTACATTCTCCATTCACCGTTGTCTTCCTTGATCTTCCCTAGTGACGTTCCTCTTCTGCTCTTCGCTCCAACCGTCACAAGGTAACGTTCCTGACCTCATGGTCAGTCTCTTCCTTTCCCATAGCGGTGTTCCATTTCTGCTCTTCTCTATTGCCACTGCATGGTAACCGTTCCTGACCATTTGGTCATCCTTTGATATGCGTTTCACTTCCACATGGACAGCGCCCCTCCTGATTGTTTCTCTTACAATGGTCTAGTTTCCCCACTTTCCATTGTTCCTTGTTTAGTAGCTTCATAGCTATATAAACCTCACTGCCCAGTATTGTAGTTCTTTACACTTGATCTGCGCAATCTATGTAGCTCTTGTGACCAAGCTCTTGCTTGTCCTTAGTCTCTCAGTCGAAGCTCTCGCTTCTCCCTCAGTCCTCTTAGTCTAGACTTTGGTCTATCCCTCAGTCCCTTTAGTCTGCGTCCATCTGATGCATCCTTGTCCTTGATCTCCCTTTGTGGTCGTTGGTCTCTTCATGAGTATCACCCACGAAGGTCTCTTGGTTACTAGACCTGCATCTGCATAACACTCCCTTAGTCCCTCAGTCTAGACTTTGGTCTATCCCTCAGCCCCCCATTAGCCTGCAACTGTCTATTGCATCTTTAGCCTTTGATCCCTCTTGGGGTTGTTGATCTCTTTGTGAGTATCACCCTCAAAAGGTCCCTTGGTTACTAGACTCACGTCTGCATAACAACAATCATCCAAGACTTGTACTAAGTATTATTACCATGTACCATAGTCTTACACTTAGTACATGCAATTCAGCTCATTTCTTGTGACCAAGCCCCACTTGCCCTTAGTCAAAGCCTTTACTTCTCCCTTGCTTCCTTAGTTCAGGACCTTGGTCCTATTCTTTAGTTGAAGCTTGCATTTCTCCCTTTGTCCTTGACCCCTTGTAGAGGTTGTTGGTCTCTTTGTGAGTATCACCCTCAAGCCCTTTGATGACAAGGACTAGCTCCTGTGTAACAATCTCCCTATCTCTAAGGGTCACAATTCTCTCATGGTTGTGGTAGACCATGGACTTAGTAAGGGGGTGATTCTTGTCCCTTGTTCCAAAACCATTGATACTGTGGGCATTGTCCTCCTTTTCTTCAACAATGTATTTTGCCACTTCAGCCTTCACAACATAATCATCTCCAATAGAGGCCCGCAATTTGCCTCTACCTTCACCAGGGAACTTGCCAGACTACTGGACTATGATATTTGACTTTCCACTGCCTACCATCTCTAGTCTAACAGTCAGACCAAACAAACAAACCAAGAAGTTAAAACATACCCACAAATCTTTTGTGCCAACAACCTTCAGAAATGGACTGATCTCCTGACCACCACTGAGTTCTACCATAACTCCACCCCCCACAGCTCCACTAAAGTATCCCCTTTTTCCCTGATCCTTGGATATAAACCATGTTCCTACCCCTCACTAGGAAAAACCCTCCTCCCTGCCCTAGAAACTGTTACAATTCACCCCGAGGACACTAACAGGACACACTTCAACCAATGGCAACCGGAACCAAACGTACAAGACAATGCATACTTGCTCTATGTAGAGCAGTGGAGGAATGACAACATCATAGACTTACTGGAGGCAGAAGCTGCCAGACTTCACAAGGAGGATGACAGACTCCTGGACTATTGTTCTATGGGATATGGGATCTCCACCAATTGCCCAGACTTCCTATTCCCCGATCCAGATCTATGGGTTGATCCCACTTTGGCAAGACATTGCACATATTAGGAGAGCCTGGGAGTTGTACCTTGGCATGGACGCTTTGGGAACGCCACTGATATACCACCATTTCATCTGCTGAGTCTCATTCCATTTCATATTCTCTTTATGGCATTTGCTATTACTATTTATATTTCTTGCTCAGTCAGCTCGATTGTATCTATTTCCAATTCCTTATTTAGATGGGAAACCCTAGGGATTTCCCTATGCCTACTTTCCTCTTATGGACGTTCACTTCTCCTAAAGTGTTCTCTTGCACACTTTGTACTCTGATCCCACACAGTATTTATAGCACCCATTTTGTACCCTGTAACCTTCAGTTAGTTCTACACAATCTTACATGGTGACTATATGACCACCTTGGGAAAGCTTCACACTTTAGGCAAGACCCTTCTGCTCCTCGAACCTTCTCTTCCCCTTGATCCCTGACCTGGATACTTGGGACCTTCTATTGAGTGGAGCCTTATCGAGATATACGATCCGTCACCCATTTCCCTTGTCTCACGGTTGCTGTGTCTCCTCGTGAGTACTACCCGTGTGGATTCAAGGAGGTTAGTTTCTTGAGGTTGTCGTTAGCCATCGCGTTAGCGTAATAGAAACCAACCTCATTGCCCTTGAAGAAGCCAGAAAGGAAGTCTGCACTGCCCATGACACCACCCATTACATCATAATGGAACAATCCACCTAACATTTCAAACCCTTCAAAGTTGGATCAAAGATATGGTCGGAAGCAACCAATCTCCATCTTTGCTACCCACATTGCAAACCTACCCCAAAATGCCAAGGACCCTTTGAAATTACTCAAGTCCTACCTTTGCTTACCTATCACTTACAACTCCCTCCCACATGGAAAATCCATGATGTCTTCCATGCATCACTACTCACACCTTATCAGAAAACTAAAACACATGGTCCCAACTTTACCCAACCTCCCCCAGACCTTGTTGATACTGAAGAAGAATACAAAGTTGATCAGATCATCTCTTACAAAGGCATAGGAACACATTGCAGGTACCTGACTGCATGGAAGGGATACCCTTTTTTTGAGAACACCTGGGAACCTGAACTTAATCTCTGTCATGCCTCTTGAATTCTTAAAGAGTATAAGAATATGCATGATCTCTAGACTCCCATCCAACTCCTATAAAAAGCCATAAAACCATCAAAGTCCACCCTGAACCCCAACACTTCTTCCTTCACTCCCAAGTGAAAGAAAATGAAACCCCCACTCCCCTTGAAGACAAAGAAACCCTTGCTGCTATCACCAAATCTCAGGAAGTTTCCCACAGCCATCTCCATTGGTCGTTCTGTAGACTAGATGATTGTCATTACCACAACAAGTACTAATTAATTCATTGACTCAACAGTTCCTTTCCTTTAAAGCCCCACTTCACCTGGCCATTGTTATGATTCATTTCTTTTTCTGTTGTACCACTATAATACTGGGTTCAATTCCCACCTAGAACACTATTTTGTTTCTTCTGTGCTGACTCACTTCCCATTTCTTGACATTCCATTTGCTTCATCAGCACCTCCTTTCATCTGATTCCATCACATTCCATGACCTTCTATAGCTAGGGTATATAAGCCTCATCACTTGCCTGTACTTACCCTAGACTTGTTCTTCTTGCAATCCTACCACATTGCCTTCCCTGATTTCCAGCATCACTAACTCCTCTTTATGAGTTCCCATCCTACTCTTGAGTGGACACTCCTTGACCACTTCTGTTAGGCAGCCCTGACAAGTGAAACCTTTGAACCTTGTTCTGCAAGACTACTTCTGTCCCTACCCAGGCCAGTCATAACAGCCATCCACTCCTCTATCCATTAGAATCTCCAAACCTTGCACATTGCAGACTTCACTACCATCATCAGTTAGCTCTTGCCTGATGATATTCACCTAGTCTTCTGTCACATTTACCTATTCATGAATCATGAACAACAGGAGTACTACCTATCCTGCCTCCCAATGATTGACTCTCCAAGGTCATTGCCAATTTCCCCACTAAGACAAGGATCCTCTCCACCTATCACCCAACTCCCTAGTCCAACTTTATCTATCAACATTCCACATGCAGATCATTTCCAGGCATATCCAGTCATGTCAACAGTAGGGTCATCATTGACTTCCCTTCTTGATGTTACAATTTTCCACCTTGTTTTCCCTGATCATGCGCCACTCATCACCTGGGATCCCTTTCCTGTGCCATTCATTTACTACCTTTGCCCAAGCTCTTCCCTTACCCATCTACATGCTAACTTGCTCAACTCTTTACCTTCACCTCACCAGTTAGCCCCTTTGATTGTGCAGATCATTACCTACATTCCTCTTATGCTAACCCATCTCACTCTTCACTTTCACCTTGTGTGTTAGCTTCTTCTTTATACTTTGTAACACATGTGGAAGTGAAACACATGTCAAGAGAGTGACCATAAGGTCAGGAATAGTTACCTAGTGATGGTGGTAATGAAGAGCAGAAGTGGAACGTCGCTTAGGGAAAGTAAAGGAGTGACCATAAGGTCAGGAACGATACCTTGTGATGACTAGAGAGAAGAGCAGAAATGAACGTCACTTGTTACACTAATGCGATGGCTAATGACAACCTCAAGAAACTAACCTCCTTGAATCCACACAGGTGGCACTCACGAGGAGGTGCAGCAACTGTGAGTCAAGGGAAATGGGTGATGGATCGAACAGAGCTCCACTTGAGAGAAGGTCCCAAGTATCTGGGTCAGGGATCGAGGGAAGAGAAGGTTTGAGGAGCAAGTCTCACCTAAAGTGCGGAGCTTTCCCAAGGTGGTTGTATAGTCACCATGTAAGATTGCATAGAACTAACTTAAGGTTACAGGGTACAAAATGGGCGCTATAAATACTATGAATGGTCAGAGTATGAAGCATGTGAGAGAACACTTTAGGAGAGGTAAACATCTGTAAGAGGAAAGAGGCATAGGGGAATCCCTGGGGTTTCCCTGGGGTGTCCCATCTAAATAGAGAATTGGAAATGGAGCTGATTGATCAAGAATATAAATAGTAATAGGGATTGCCATAAAGAGAATATGAAATGGAATGAGACTCAGCAGATGAAATGGTGGTGGCGTTCCCAAAGCATCCATGCCAAGGTACACTGATGGTGGCATATCAGTGGCGTTCCCAAAGTGTACTTGCCAAGGTACGACTCTCAGGCTGTCCTAATGCGTATGCCATGGGATCGATCCATAGATCTGGATCGGGGAGTAGGGAGTCTGGATGGTTGGTGGGATTGTCATAACCCATGGGAAAGTAGTCCAGTAGCCCATCGTCTTCCCTGTGTAGTCCTGCTGCTTCTGCCTCCAGTAGGTCTGTGATGTCATCGCTTCTCCATTGTTCCTCATAGAGTTTGTACACGTTGTCCTGTATGTCCAGTTCCGGTTGCCATTGATAGAAGCCCTGGGGGCGAATTGTAATAGAGAAGATGCTTTGAATGGTATTGAAGGCCTTCTGTTGGAGGGGTATCCATGCCCAAGGTTCATCATTCCAAGTAAGAAGATTTAGAAGAGTAATAATATGTAAGAAGTTGGGAATAAATTTCCTGTAGAAGTTGACAAATCCTAGGAAGGATTAAATACCTTTTACTGACATGGAAGGCTTCCAATCCTTGATGGTGTCAAGTTTAACCAGATCCATTTCTACTTTGCCTTGACCAATGATGAGACCAAGGAACTCCATTTGTTTGGTATCAAAGGAGCACTTTGAGAGCTTGAGGGATAGTCCATGTTCATGAAGTCATTGGAATACAAGTCAGGTATATTTGTGGTGAAGATCAAGATCACCTTTTGTGTGAATGCCCATGTCATCCATGTAAATGTTTAACCACTTCTGAGAGATGTAGTCTGTGAAGATGTGGTTCATGAATGCTTGGAACATTTGGGGTGCATTGTTGAAGCTGAAGAACATGACCATGGGTTTGAAGAGACCAAGGGGTATGATGAAGGCAGCCTTCCATTGGTCCTCTTCACCCAACCAGATGTTGTTGTACCCCCATCAGACATTAAACTTGGTGAACCAGACTGAGTCCTTCATGTCATCAACAAGTTCAAAGATAATGGGAAGTGGGTAGGCATTATAGATGGTGTGTAAGTTGAGGTATTGATAGTCCTGGTAGGGTCATAGGGTTTTGTCCTTCTTAGGTACAAAGAAGAAGGGGAATGTCTAAGGGAACTTGAATGGGACAATGTGACCAGTTTTGAGATGTTCTTCAATGAAAGTTTTGCAAGCTTCTTGTTCTGCAGGGTTTAGATGATAGATCTTGGCAATCTTGGGAATGAAGGAAGGTTTTAGCTCAATGATATGATCATAGAGGCAATGAGGTGGTAGTGTGTTATGAGTGGCTTTGGTGAAGATGTCTTCATAGTCCTTGCACCAGTCAGGGATTTCTTGAACTTCCTTGATGTTACACTAACGTGATGGCTAACGACAACCTCAAGAAACTAACCTCCTTGTACATGCATGGGTGGTACTCACAAGGAGATGCAGCAACCATGAGACAAGGGAAACACAGTGATAGATCAACTATCTCTGATAGGCTCCACTCAATAGAGATATTCCAAGTATCCGGGTCAGGGATTAAGGGGAAGAGAAGGTTTGAGGAGCAGAAGGGTCTTGCCTAAAGTGCGAAGCTTTCCCAAGGTGGTTGTATAGTCACCATGTAAGATTGCATAGAACTAACTTAGAGTTACAGGGTATGAAATGGGTGCTATAAATACTGTGTGGGATCGGAGTATGAAGCGTGTGAGAGAATGCTTTAGGAGAGGTAAATGTCCATAAGAAGAAATTAGTCATAGGGGAATCCCTGGGGTTTTCCTGGGGCATCCCATCTAAATAGGGAATTGGAAATAAATAGGACAAGCTGATAAAGTGAGAAATATAAATAGAACTTGCTGATGAAGTAAGGAACAGAAATGAAATAGAATGGAACTCAGCATATGAAGTAGTGGAGTGGTGACATATCAGTGGCATCCGCAGTTGATAGTGGCGTCTGCCAAGGCACCTATGCCAAGGTATGACTCCCATGTCCAAGTAAGGTAGTGTGGCGGCATGCTGGGGTTGGATCTATCCAGAGATCTGGATTGGGTAAGAGGGAATCTGGGAGGTTGGTAGCAATCCTGTATCCCAGAGGGAAGTAATCCAGTAGTCCATCGTCCTCCATGTGTAATGTGGCAGACTCTGCTTCTAACATGTCATTGATGTCATCTCCTCTCCATTGTTCTTCGTAGAGCAGGAATGCTCTGTCCTGTATGTCCGGTCTTGGTTGCCATGTGTCAAATGTTATCCTGTTAGTATCCTGGGGTTAGATTGTAACACTTGACCTGTTGCTGAGCAAGTTCTATGAAGATAGTAACCTTGTTGACATATTGGGATACTTGGGTTTCACTTTGAGGGAGGTGCTCATGAAGTAACCATTTAACCTCAGAGCCTGTTACGCAGATGTGAGTCTAGTAACCAAGGGACCTTTGAGGGTGATACTCACGAAGAGACCAACAACCTTAAAGGGGATCAAGGACTAAGGATGCGACAGACTGTTGCAGACTGAGGAATCTGAGGGATAGACCAAAGTCTAGACTAAGAGGACTAAGGGAGAAGCAAGGCTTTGACTAAGGGTCTGGGGACAAGCAAGAGCTTGGTCACAAGAGCTAAGCGTATATTGCATAGATCAAGTGTAAAGATTACAATACAGGACAGCAGGGTTTATATAGCTAAGAGGCTACTAAACTGGGAACAATGGAAGACGGGGAAACTAGACCGTTGTGAGAGAAGCAGTCAGGAGGGACGCTGTCCATGTGAAAGTGAAATGCATGTCAAGAGAGTGACCATAAGGTCAGGAACAGTTACCTAGTGACGGTGGTAAAGAAGAGCGGAAGTGGAACACCACTTAGGGAAAGTAAAGGAGTGACCATGAGGTCAGGAACGATACCTTGTGATGACTAGAGAGAAGAGTGGAGATGAACGTCACTAAGGGGAATCAATAGGGACAATAGTGAGTACCAGACTCAGAAGAAGAAAGAAGGAACAAGCTACGTCGTAATGATAGAGTCCAGGAAGGATTTCTACATTGCAAGGGATGGAAATGAAGAGGATTGAGCAAAAGATGAGGAAAATTGTAACAGAGCCATACCATTTCTCCTAGTTTTGAGTGATTATGTAATCTGGGTCTATTCTGAGGTATTGGAGGATGTGGTGCTATGGGCTAGAGGTATTGTTGATATTAGAGGCAGGAGGTGATGCAAGGGTGAGGGTTTTAGCTTTCCAGTCAATCTTGGGGTTCCATCAACAGAGCCAGGGCATTCCCAAGATGATTCTGGGTTTGCTAAGGTTTAGGACCATGAGGGATATCTTTTCTATGTGAGTGAGGAAGATGAGTTTAACCTGGGCCATCCATTTGATAGATCCTTTATGGTTTGGGGTACTGTCTACATTGTAGATGATTATGAGTCTAGGGAGCTTAGAGAGTACTGGTTGGAGGCTGGGGAGGAGACTAATGTCAACAAAGTTACCAGTAGCTCTGGAGTCCAAGAGTGTTATGGTATTGACAGTTTGTTCACCAACTTTGAGTTTTAGTGGCAGATAAAAGCAGTTTTCATTTGCTCAGTGTAGGATATGAAGCAGATTGTAAAGGAACTTGATGGGTACCTATGCCTGTTGAGAAATATGGCATATTGGAATATAGAGAGCAATGAGCTTCTACATCCATGGGGATCTCTGATACTGACTGTTCCTAGTCATTCACATGACCATATGACCACTGACTTTGAATTCTTGATGAGTCTGCTGAGATGTGTCATGTCTTGTTCTGTTAATTGCACCATCTATCTGCTTCCATCCACCATGCCCACCATTACTAACATTCTCACTCTCACCAACTCCTCCTCAAATGAAAATGGTTGATGCATGGAGGCTGCCACATCCCTCAAGTATGCCAGCAATGTAAGATAGAAAAATGGTGTCCTCAACTACTAGATGAATCCAGCTAGTTAGGGAAAAATGAGTGTGGGCGAGGTTTACTTGACCCAAGGGGCTTCTATTGGTCATTTTAGAAATGAGAAGGGGTGGCAGAGACCCTTGTCTAGCATAGGTGAGGAAGTCCAGATCGAAACTGGATTGAGCGACGAGCAGATTGAACAAAGTCTGGTCTAGGACGAGGACCAGATACAAGAAAAATGAAAGAGACAAGGTTACAAGGTGAAGGTGATGAGGTTTTCAAACTGACAGACAATGATTCAGTGGAGCAAAAGCTGGTTTTTTGATCCTATGTACAACTAGTTTATAGTCTGGGCATTTTCCCAAGACTTGAACAAGATGTGAATCTCAGAAAGAAGAGGATAGATCCTATTGTATCATGAGCTAATCTATTGTTGGCAGCAGAGACAAACTGAATAAAGATGGCTCAGATACATGGCATGTGGGTAAGATCTATGTATAAAGGAAAACAAACAGTCCAGAGGTTCCAGTTTAAAATCCTCAAGGTTACCTTTGTAACTAAGTAGGATTTTTGAATGGTTGAACCAAAAGATAAAGGAAAAGAAATAAGTGAAAAGGCAAGAAAAGCACAAGAAGGAATGGGTCTAAAGGAAGAGGCAGATAGATTAGTCCAGACACAGATAGAACAGATACGTACACAAGGGGACTTGTTACAATTCGCCCCCAGGGCTTCTATCACTGGCAACTGGAACCAGATATACAGGACAATGCGTATAAACTCTACGAAGAACAATGGAGGAGCGACAACATCACGGACTTACTGGAGGCAGAAGCTGCAGGACTACACAGCGAGAAGGATGGGCTGTTGGACTACTTTCCCATGGGGTACGACAATCCCACCAACCATCCAGACCCCCTACTCCCCGATCCAGATCTATGGATCGATCCCACGGCATACGCTTTAGAACGGCCTGAGAACCGTACCTTGGCAAGGCCGGATTGGGAACGCCACTGATACACCACCATTTCATATGCTGAGTTTCATTCCAATTCCAATTCTCTTTATGGCAACCCTTCTTACTATATTTATCGCTCGTGAGAGCCAGCCTCTTTTCTCCATTTCCAATTCCTTATTTATCCAGGGAAACCCCAGGGATTCCCCTTTGTCTATTTCCTCTTACGGACGTTTACCTCTCCTAAAGTGTTCTCTCGCACACTTTGTACTCCGCTCCCACACAGTATTTATAGCGCCCATTTCATACCCTGTAACCTTAAGTTAGTTCTATGCAATTCTATGTGGTGACTATACAACTGCCTTGGGAAAGCTCCGCACTTTAGGCGAGACCACTCCTCGAACTCTATCTTCTTCCCTCGATCCCTGACCCGGATACCTGGGACCTTCTCTCGAGTGGAGCCCCATTCGATCCATCACCCGTATCCCTTGACTCACAGTTGCTGTGCCTCTTCGTGAGTGCCACCTGTGTGGATTCAAGGAGGTTAGTCTCTTGAGGTTACCGTCTAGCCATCGCGTTAGCATAACAGGACTGGATAGACTCAGATTGACACAGGACATGAAGCGGGTTGCAAGGGAACTTGATGGGTACCTATGTCTGTCAGAAAATATGGTGTATTGTAACATAGAGAGCAATGAGCTCCTACAGTGACTACATGATTGACATAGGTGAGACCATTCTGGACAACAAAGAGTCCCTGCAGGAAGAGCAGGACATGTGGCTGGTGCAGTGGAACACTGGACTGGTGCATGGTGATATCTGTTGCACATGTTTGTGAACTAACCACAGCTCTAGGCCACTCTTGAGATGGTCTTGCAAAAGGCCTGCTGTTACACTAATGTGATGGCTAAGTGGCAACCTCAAGAAACTAACCTCCTTGAATCTGCACGGGTGGTACTCACGAGGAGACACAACGACCATGAGTCAAGGGAAACAGGTGATGGGTCGAATGTAGCTCCACTCAAGAGAAGGTCCCAAGTATCCAGGTCAGGGATCGAGGGGAAGAGAAGGTTCGAGGAGCAAGTCTTGCCTAAAGCACGAAGCTTTCCCAAGGCAGTTGTTTAGTCACCACATAAGATTGCATAGAACTAACTTAAGGTTACAGGGTACGAAATGGGCACTATAAATACTATGAAGGGTCAGAGTACGAAGCGTGTGAGAGAATGCTTTAGGAGAGGTAAACGTCCGTAAATGGAAGGGAATTGGAAATAGATAGATTGAGCTGACTGAGCAAGAAATATAAATAGTAATAAGGATTGCCATAAAGAGAATATGAAATGGAATGAAACTCAGCAGATGAAATGGTGGCGCATCAGTGGCATCTGCAGTGATGGTGGCATTCCCAAAGCATTCATGCTAAGGCATGATTCCCAGGCCGTCCCAATCCATGCAATGTCTCTCAGGCCCTCCTAATGTGTGCAACGTCTTGCCAATGTGGGATCGATCTATAGATCTGGATCAGGGAGTAGGGAGTCTGGTCGGTTAGTGGAGATATTGTACCCCATAGGACAGTAGTCCAGGAGTCCGTCATCTTTCTTGTGTAGTCCAGCTGCCTCTGCCTCCAGTAAGTCTGTAATGTCGTCGTTCCTTCATTGCTCTACATAGAGCAGATAAGCATTGTCCTGTATGTCCGGTTCCGGTAGCCATTGTTGAAAGGTTGTCCCATTAGAGTCCGAAGGGCAAATTGTAACACCTGCAAACATGGTGCAGAGACATACATTGAAAATCAGGTGGTGGTGACCATGCAAGCGGTTGAGCTATATGTGCTGAAGTGAAGGGCCACCAAACACTGTCATGAGGCTGAAGAATGCAACATAGGTCTGTAGATCACAGAAGGAAGCAGGCTAGCACATCTGCTTGCCTAGTTAAGCAGTCTACTGAAGATATGGATGGATCCAATTGAGGAGACAGTGGTAACAATAATGTGAGTGGGACTGAGGACAGGGAGCTTGAGGTGCCCATGGATATGATAGTTCCTAGCAAGTGTGCTCAATCTGAGCCACCACAGGTTGAGAAACTGTCAGTCCATGTCAAGGTAAGTCCAGTTTTCTGAGAATCAAGGTAGAACTGACTAAGCATAGAGGTATCACTCTATCATTGAGGACATTGATGAACAGAAGGACAATGAGCCCACTTACCTGATCAAGAGGACTAGCACCAGGCTGGCAGTCATAGTGCACTGCATGCCATGTGGTCTGTACATGAAGAGCTGGTCTGAGTGCCAGGGACCTAAGAACTGGACCTGCAAGTGGTGCTCACACCTCAAGGTGAAATGTGACAAGTTGCTTGGAAGATGGTACTCCAGGAAGAAGGCAGAGCCAGTAGTAACCCAGGTAGACAAGAGCAAAGCCCCAGGTATGTTGCAAGGTTGTTTTAGATATGTGTGATCACTAACCAGATTCATAGTTCATGAGACCTGACCCCATTGACAGATGAGCAAGGCTATTGTTGTCAAGGATTCCAGTTATGGAGAAGTTGCCAAAGAAACATGGAGGGGTTAGGAAACCTGGGCACACAACTGCCAAAGAAATTGCTACAAGAGCTATCACTTGCCTCAAGGCAATGATCCTTGCCACACAAGTGTTATGCTAATGCAATGGCCAGTGATAACCTCAAGAAGCTAACCTCCTTGTCTTCTAGGCTTGAGGATGGTACCCATGAAGAGATGCAACAACCTCTACTATGCAAGATCAAGGGGATGGTCTAGGATCAATAGGTAATCACCCAAAGATGGGACTCTAGCTGGTACTGTCTTAGTTGAACAACAACAAAGGGGTTCCACATACCCAGGTGAGGGATCAGGAACAGAGATAGAGTTCAATGAGTAAGGGTCTCACCTGAGCTAAGGCTCCACAAGGCAGTTGCTAGTTACCACATAAGATTGTGTAGAACTAACTTAAGGTTACAGGGTACATATGGCTGTCTTTATATAGTGTGGGATAAGTGGATCACAAGGTATGTGAGAGAGTACCTTAGGAGATGTCAGCATCCATAAGAGAAAGGTAGGCATAGGGGAATCCCTGGGGAATCCCTGTGGCATCCTGTCTGAGTAAGACAAGAGATATAAATAGAACTTGCTGATAAAGCAAGGAATGGAAATTAAATAGAATGAAACTCAGCCATTGGAAATAGTGGAGCAATGGTGCATCAGTGGCATCCACAGTGATAGTGGTGTTTGATGGTAGTGCCTACCAAGGCACTATGCCAAGGTACCTTTCTCACGTCTGCATTAGGTTGTCCTGTGGCATGTGGGAGTCAGATCTACCCAGATGTCAGGATCTGGGAAAAGTGAGTCTGGATGGTTAGTGGCCAGTGAGTATCCCATTGGATGATAGTCCAACAGTTGGTCCATCTCTTGATAGAGTGAGGCTTCCTGCACTTCTAGCATCTGCATAGTCTCTCTGTCCCATTGTTCCTCATAGGTAAGGAAAGTCAAATTGAACTATTCCAGTCCTGGTTGCCATTGTGAAGTGTTACCTGTGATAGGGGAATGAATTGTAACAACAAGCCCAGATGAAGAAGCAAGAGGCAGAACTGGCAGACATGGGAGCAGAGGTTGCTGAGCAACTGAAGAAGCTAGATATCATCAAGTCAATGGTTCTGCATAGGATCTTTTAGATAGTGTCCATACTGGGTTGCCAAAACATCCAAAGCCTATATAAAAGCTGATCCATTGTCAGTAACTAACTTGGATACAGCACCCCAATGATAGAGACTTTCCTTGAAAATAAAAGAAGCAATGGCAGATGCATTCTTAGAACACAGTATCTGTTACACTAACGCGATGGTTAACGACAACCTCAAGAAACTAACCTCCTTGTACACGCACAGGTGGTACTCGTGAGGAGACGCAGTGACCATGAGACAAGGGAAATGCAGTGATAGATCATATGTTACAGATAGGCTCCACTCGATGTGAGACTCTGAAGTATCTGGGTAAGGGATCAAGGAGAAGCGAAGGTTCAAGGAGCAGAAGGGTCTCACCTAAAGCACGAAGCTTTCCCAAGGTGGTCATATAGTCACCATGTAAGATTGCATAGAACTAACTTAAGGTTACAGGGTATGAAATGGGCACTATAAATACTGTGTAGGGTTGGAGTACGAAGTGTGTGAGAGAATGCTTTAGGAGAGATAAACGTCCATAAGAGGAAAGTAGGCATAGGGGAATCCCTGGGGTTTCCCTGGGGTGTCCCGTCTAAATAGGGAATTGGAAATAGATAGATCAAGCTGACTGAGTGAAAAATATAAATAGAAGTAATGAAGCCAAAAAGGGGAATTGGAAATGGAATAAAACTCAGCATATGAAATAGATATATGAAATAGTGGAGTAGTGGCACATCAGTGGCATCTGCAGTTGATGGTGGTGCCTGCCAAGGTACCTGTGTCAAGGTATGACTCCCAGGCCCTCCTAATATATACGACATCTTGCCAAAGTGGGATCAACCCATAGATCTGGATCGGGGAGTAGGGAGTCTAGGCAATTGGTGGAGATCCCATATCCCATATGGCAGTAGTCCAGGAGTCCATTGTCCTCCTTGTATAGTCCTGCTGCTTCTGTCTCCAATAGGTCTGTAATGTTGTCACTCCTCCATTGCTCTACATAGAGCAAGTATGTGTTGTCCTGTACGTCCAGTTCTGGTTGCCATTGGTTGAAGTGTATCCTATTAGAGTCCTGGGGGTGAATTGTAACAGATTGAAGCAGTGGATTGTACTCTGCATGACCTCTTGAACAAACCCAATTGTCCCTTTGGAGGAATCACTGTTCTCTTCAGTGGAGACTTCAGACAGACCCTGCCTGTGATCCAACATGGCTCTAGAGAGCAGATTGTGCCTGCTACCCTTACCCACTCCAATCTCTGGCCAACCATG
>JBBPTR010000084.1:0-36271 GCA_038094255.1 Porphyrellus aff. niger
TTAGAAGCCGTTGGAATCTGGGAGACGCCATTTCTTGGTGGTGTCTGCAGCGCCAGTGACTGCATCGACGCAGATGCAGACGAAGATTGCATGACGGGCTGCTGACCACCAAGAGGAAACGCTGACCCGAACTCGTTGTCCGCTTTCTGGCTTGCAAGACTTCCGCCACTCTCGCGAATGACACTCGAGTCCGTGTTCTGTCTTCGCTCCAGAGTAGCTATACGTTTGGTCCGAGATCGACGACTATGGCTCGAGCTGTCCCTCGTAAGTGCACCAAGCATTCTGCTCGATGCTCCAGGAGAACCTTCCATTTTCAGCGGCGTTTCTGGCACGGCAAGTGAATTGTCAACGTCCGACTCTGTAGACAGAGGAGAACGATCACTTTGTATGCGTGACGCAACCGAAAGGCGCTGAGGGTAAGCTTGCTGTGAGGAATCAGACTCGTCCCCGACAGGCAGTAGCGACGTGGTATTCAATGTTGTCGTTTGTGACGAATCATGAGAACTCGGCGTAGAAGGTTGTTCGACGGACGGGTCAATGTCGATTAGAAGCCCCTTGGAATCCAAAGATGCGCGAGACGAGGATTAGTCGGTCTTGGGACCAGATTCTTCGTGAGGCGACTCCAATCGTCGTCTTCCTCGACTACACCACGTAGCTGTTCCTCGTCCTCGTAATCCTCGTTATGAACAGCGATATCGGACTCGGGAACTAAGGGTCGTCAGCGTTCTCATCATTATGCAGGACAAACGACGGCGTGAAACCTGGCTTGGATCCGCGACCCAGCTGATTTGTCTATCATAAGCATCACGGTAGGGTGACCGCCGAGAGTTTCAGGCAGGATATACAACCTCTTCCGGTTCTTCAGATTCCATGTCATCCCTATCGTCGCGCGGAGATAGCTGAACGTTTCACAACAACTCTAGTTCTGAAAATCGAAATGCCAGTCACCGCATGTACATGAGGATTCAAGTCTGTTACTGAACGCGATGATACCTCTACTAGTCCTGAACAGTGATCATATATTACGCGTTAAAGAGGAGAGTTTAAAACATGGTGTTCATTGAGCGCAAAAAGTAGCGTATATGCAATCGTCCTCTCACTGTCCTCGGCCATATTCCTCCCGTTTTTGTGCCTTGCCCCGTGTCCTCACGCCCTGGTTTAAAGTTCGTACATGCGACGGGTGATATTCTTCGTCCTCGTCGTCTGCAACCTTTTTGCGTTTCCTTTGAGAACCGGGTGATGCGACTAAGTACGATTTGTCTGTGGAGAGCACCTTGAGACCAGACGGCCCCATAAGACTGTCAATGAAATTCCAGAACGCTCTACCGACGCTGCTATTGTTCCGAACGTCACGGAACTGTTCTCGAATTCGTAGACGCATGTGCAAGACGGCGTTGGCCCGCTCTTGGTGCGTATATTCACGGAGGATGAAGAGCAGCGTCCCTAGGCAAGGTCACGGTAGTGAACATTGGCAGGCGCCCGGCATCACAACCCAGGTATGTCCATACCTATAAATACAAACTCGACGGGTGCGACGCGCTTTTCGACCTGCTCAAACGCCGAATTGAGCCCAGACGTCGTGGCAATGTACCTTAATTCGTTCAGCACGTCGCCGATGTGGTTCTTGAACGCTTGATTCGGTTTGTCCACGCGTGACAACCACTTTTCAAGCTTGGCGGCCGTCGGTAGGCCGTGTTCTGGCAAGAGGTCGCAGCAGAACACCATTTGTGCGATGCATTGGAAGTCGCGGCCGCGTCGCGTGTCCCACTCGAGGACTTCGGCGAGGCCGCCTTCGCAGTGAACGTGGCCTAGTTCGAGATCACCTATCCAGTCTGCCCAAGGTGAGGAGATGGCTTGCAGTTTTTCTACCCCGCGTTAGACATTCGGTCGTGCTCTGACCAATATCCGTGTGTGTACGCACCTGCTGCCGTCAAACCCATCCCTAGCTGTACCCGTTGGAAAATCTCTCTCTCTGTACCCGGGGTAAGGTCGTGGTACTCGACTAGCGATTGTGCGTGAGTGATGCGGACATGTTCGTGGAACAATCAGAACCAACCGCATATGATCCTCGCTTCTAAGAACTGTCATTTCCACTTGTTAGGGATTTCCAGGCGTGTGGTTTTCTGCACATCGGATCTCTCGAACCAGAAGCTCTTCTTTGTGCGTGCATCGCGGTCTTGACGAAAATGGCCTCAGCACGGACGCGGCGAACCCTAAAGGCATTGCACTCACGAGGTATCTATGACGGCATGTCGTGTTAACGTCAGACTGGCGAGAAGAAACAAAACAGACGAGGGTTGCCTACCAGACCGTCAAGAAACTTTTGTATCGACGTTAACCTCTGTTTGCCGTCGACGCACACCCTCACCGTCTCGCCGTTGTCGTTCTTTTGCACAGCGAATATGACAGGAGGCACGTAAACGTTGCGAAAGATGGAGTCGACGAATCCAATTTGCTTGCTCTCTGGCCAGACGACGTCTGGGGACGAGGGCTGTCATGAGCGAACGTCTTTGTGGCTGCCGGGCGAGACGTACCTCGTTGGTAGCTGGGGTTGAGGTCGATATACCCGTCGTGAATGAATGCTGTGGCATTTCAGCGGTCGGTCAGTCGGGCGACATGGTATCGCAGGCTTACTGTGTAGCTTCTCTGTGCTGTAGCTCATGGCGGACGGAGGCGTCAATTCATTCGTTATTCGAAACACGTTGGGATCTGGATTTTCTTCGTCCGAGCCAAAGTCGTCGTCGAGCTCGTAGACGTCCTTGTCCTGCCTGTCTCTCTTGTCGGCCATTTTCGTGGTGTGGACGCGGGTCAGTGTTGCGGGGAGTTCCTTCGGCGTGAAAGGTTGGGCGAAGTCAACAATTTCTGCCACACGCGTCACGCGCGGAAGAGCATCCATCCATGACTAAGTCAAGATAAAATATGTACTATATCCCGTTCCATCCCCAAAACTCCTCCTCATCGTCGCGGGCGAGCGTCGCATCCCACGACGTCGACCGTCGGTGCTGAGCCTCCTTGTCCCCCATCAATCTGCGGCCTTCTTCTGGCCCCGCCACCCCGTCATCTACTCCCCTCTGGACAATCTTTCTATCGGTATCAGTGTCGACATCGTCTTCGTCGTCACTCATGTCTACCAACTCTGCGGAGCGAGGGATGAACACGTTCTATGGTCCGTAACGCCTGCATACACGGTTCACTTTGTTACCTGGACGTTCCGTCCACCTCGGTTTCGGAGCATCCCTGTTCCGGTGTCGACTTGTACGTCAGTGAGTCTGTAGTAGTACGTATGTAGTTCTAGTCAGCGCTTGCACTAGGACGAAAAAATCATTAGCACCGCCACTCCCGATGCCACTTCGTCCTCGACCGCCATGCACAGTATGCCACGAACGAACGTCAAAATACGCATGCGCCTCTTGTAGAGCAGACTAGTAAGCCCCCTCCACACGCCACCCGAACCACTCGAACTCGAGCCCCAAGTTGCTCCGTCGCGTGCTACAAAACGCACCAAGGTCCGTCCGCCCGTCTAAATGACCGCGTCCTAACCCGCACGACGCACTACAGAGACCTGCGCGCCGGATACGTGGGGTAATGCTGCGAACGTCCTTAAAGTCGAGGGTACGTCCGACTTTTTGTCCCGCACCCCATGCCCACACCCGAGCCCCAGCCCCAGACCCAGCTGCCCCCTCCACGTCCAACGCCATCACCCCGCCCACAAACCAACCCCTCCAAGACCCACCCCGCCTCCGCCCGCTCACAGCCCTTAAATGGCCCTACGTCCCCGACACCTCAGCCTACCCCGACCAGCTCGCGCGCAACGACCCCAAACCGCTACAAACGCACCAATACGAGGCGTTCGCAACCTTACCCGCGGTTCGCGCGTTTCTCGATAACACCCGTCTGTGTACGCTTCTCGCAGAGATCGACGCGTTGCGTGGGGTGGAGCGCGAGGCGGCGTTGCAGCGCGCACTCGGCGTCGACGGTCATTTGCTCTAGAACGCGGACAGCCTAGGCGCAGCGTTGGACGATGATACGAGGGCGTTTCGCGCGTTTGCAGAGGCCGTCGAGGCGATTGTGAGAGGCAGCCGCGAGGACGCGTTGGGACTGGATTGGGATTGAATTGGATGTCACGTCCCCACCAGATATCACTACTTGATTCCCAGAAACAACAGTCCCTGCTTGGCCTTTTCGACCTCTTCTTCCAAGGCCCTTCCGTCGCTCGCAGTCCACCAGTCGGTCCTGTCTATTTCCTCGGCCTTTTTCCCGCTCTTGATCGCAGACTCGAACGCAACTTTGCGGGCGTTCAGCGACGCCATTCGCCGTGGATCCGAATGGCCCGTAAAAATCACCAAGGCAGTGCGCGTCTGGAGGGACGCATAGAGCGACACGAGCCGCTCGTCCAGCATCGCTTCTGCAGCAGCGAGAACTTCTGGTGAGGACTCAGTCGGCGGTACCACCGCAGACGGCACATCCGCAGTCATTTTCGGCGTCAACACTGCGTAAAGCGAAACGATCAACGTACGCCCGAACACGACGTACGCATACTCACATCCCATGGCATCCGCAATGCCCGTAAAGCGTCCAAAGAGAAAGTCGTGCGCGGGGACGGCTTGAATCAGTCCCTCGAGCACCTCGCCGTCGCTCCCACACTCGATGGCGGTCGTCGCCTTGGTGCCATGCATCACGCCCGGATTTCCGTGGTCGACAACGGCAGCCCTCACCCTCCCCGGGCCGCCCCTACCGCTGGCCCTCGCCATGCGCTCGAATATGCTCTCGTAGTCCGTCCGAAAATCGCCAAACCCGGCGCCGTTCTGGACCTTGAGCCGGAGAAGCTCGGCACACGCACGTGCATCCCCTTCGTGGTCGTGTCCGCCCTCTCTACGCGTCTGGATCTCACGGTGGCACCACTTTTTGGTGAGCCAGGCGAGCCCGGTTTGAGTGGTCGCCCGCGGGGGTGGTGGTACATGATCGCTGTATCGATGCAGAGCGGGTGGCAGATGTGGAGGGCGCAAAGGTCGAATTCAAGAGAGTGGCCTACAAGGATGGACGTAGCCGAGGAGGTTGAGGACGTGAGATTGGAGTTGGGCAAGGGTGGTCGTGGCTTTGGCGAGGATGCTTCGGTGATGCCGGGCCATCTACGGCGTGATCAGCGTGCTTCTACTAACCAGACGAGTACGGAAGTTACTTTGTGAGGTAGTCGACAACGGGCTTGAGTGGTTTGACGAGGGTGTCGTATATGACGATGCCGGACTCGTAATCGATGATGCGAACGCGGGTCAGTTCCTTGCCGTCTTCTGTCAAGCACTATTCCTGGATGAGTGAATTCACGGGGACGAAACGAAAGCGCACCATTTCACAGTCGATGGCCAAGACGCGCGAGCGTTGCTCATCGTGTGGGAGAAGTAATATGGATTCAGGTGGGGTTTTGGGTGTCTCTACCTAGCCATCTGGTTTCTGGAATACGTCTGCCATGAAAGATGGTATCGGATAATCGTTTTCTATCATTTGTTGGAGCGAAAGCAAGTAAAACGACGGGTCCTTTTCGAACGCGCGTTCGGCTACAGTGGGGTGCATCAGGGTATATTCGGTTGGAAACAAAGCGCGTAAAGGCAATCCGGGCCTCGAGGCGCCTTTTCTTTTCCTCGCCGGTAAGGGGTCCTTGGAAGAAGGAACCAAGGACGGAGAACATTCCCGTTTGGTTGCCTGGTGCGCGGGTCGGGCAGGCATGGCTGAGGGTGGATGCGAGGAACTGGAGGGGGGTATCCGAGTCGTTTTGTAGCGGTATCGCGATCGGTACGTTTGGGTTGGCGGTGGCTGAGGTGGGCAATGGGGGAAGCGCGAGAGTGTCGGGGAGTATGCCTGGTATCAGGGGTGCGACGACTTTTCGCATGGACCGCGCGTTCTGGAAGGGTGTTGGGCGTGATACCATGAAAGAGAAGCCACGCACCTCGATCTTGACCCAGTTTGGGGGTGGAGCGTCCGCGATGATGTGAAGGACGAGATCGCGTATGTCCTGTCAAAGGTGTGGATATGAAACGCGGAGACGACGGGGGTGCTCACGTCGATGTGAACCGCGTCCTTTCTCTTGAAGATCTCGCCATTCGCGTACATGAATCTTGGCATGGATGCCTGGCAAAATGACGGTCGGACACGAAGCGGCAACCGCGCGGTACACACACGTCGAGCATGGCCTCGATTTTCCTCGCTTTTTTGGCCTTGCGCCTGTCTACGCGAGACCATCCTGCGTCGTCCGTGTCCCAATCCTGGTTCAACTTTGGTTCCTTGTGCTGCGGGGACGGCGTGGTGGACTTGGATCGCTTCATTAGCGGTGAAGGCATCGGAGGAGGAAGGACCTCGGTCATGATGTCTTGGCCGGCGTGGACCCCTGACAACCGGATAGCATTGTCCACAGTGAGTCTCTGTGACGGTGCGCAGTGAGACCATGTGTTATAAACGTTCCCTTCGCTCCTTGTAGTCACGCTCGCCCTTCTTTCCCTCGCACTCATTCCCTGTGCTCTGGCAGCGCACACCCTCCTCATCCTCAGACACGACATGGCGCCAGAACAGCGCCTGGCAAACCTCCCGCACGTCATGGACGCCATCCGGCTCAAGTACGGCTTCAAGCCGGTGAATTAGAAAAGTTCTACCACCTCCGTCGACATTACTGACGGGGTGCGTCCCCCCCGACTCTCCTGCATTGCCGACTCGCTCACATTTCATCCAGCAAAACGATCCAAGCTATTCCGCCGTCGTTGGCATCGGATCGCCGTACGTATCATCCTTGGCTTATTGTCTCGTTTCCCACCGACCAGTCGACAGTGCGCAACAGTTCAATTTGACCCCCGACACCGGCAAGCACCAAACTCGGTTGTCCTCTGATCGCCTCTCATGCTCGTATAGGTTCCTCTGATCTATGGGTCGCTACGACCCAATGCTCTACCTGCTCCGGCGTTCCGCTCTTCAGCCCGTCGAAGTCTCCATCATACAAGCACGGCTCGTCCTCTCTCGCCATTTCATATGGGGCAAGTCCATCGACACCGGCACTACGCTCATTGCCGCACCCTCAGACGTCACCAAACAAATCTACTCGAACATCGCCGGTTCCGTCGCGTTGACCGGTGACTACCGGGGAATGTACGCATTCCGTACGTATCTGCGCCACTTTGCACTGCTTCCATTTCGCTCACAGGCCGCACAGCATGCAACATCTCCGTCTCCGTCTCCACCTCGTTCGGCGGTACCAATTGGCCAATCAGCGCCGCTGATACGGTTCGGAAGTATTTAGTATCGGCTGCGTGTAGATGTGTTCTATTCGTCGTTCGATTTTATGTCCTGCGATAGCGTTGTTGTTGTTGTTGTTGTTGTTGTTGTTGTTGTTGTATCGAATTAGGCAATGGGCGTTCTGAACGACGACGCTTTTCATTGTACTGACCTCGATCTGGAAGAAAGCTGCGAACAGGTCTCAACATCCCCATTAGTGTTCAAAACGCTGTTGTTCTGGCGAGCATGGTCGCCAAGCAAGCTGCGTACTGTTGCTACACTCGGTGGACTCGAGTCCGGTCGTACCAGGTTTTCGTTCCGCAGACTGGGATTTGCGCTAAACCTATCGCGTGGACGACGATGGGGCTGAATTCGATTTCCGGGCGGGGTAGACGTGGGTCAGACCCATCGTTCGTGTGTACGTTCGCTTGCGGGTAGCTCCGCGCTCCTCCTGTTTATCGTTTGTCACGTATGTATTATTATTGTGGTCGCATGATGAATGCCGCGTGCCAACCAGAACGAGGGACCTGTCATGATCGCTGGCAGGGACCCACGCGCGTGCCGATGAGGCTTGCCGTGTGGCGCCCTGTGGGTTTGGACTTGCGGTCGACTGTATCTTCTGTCACGGTATTCTCCACGCTGAACTGTAGGGACGGGCCTCGAGCTCTTGGTCATGCCAAGGTCGAGGGAAACTGCGGTGCGCTCGGATGACTCCGGCATCTTCCGGCTGGTGCTTCTGCCCACGGAGGGGTCAACGAACACGCTCCTCGTTTGCTCCTGCGGACGAAGGCAACTCGTCGATCGCCAATGACGAGAGCAACCAGGTGTCACATGGCAGTCCGTTCTCTACGATGACCTCCTCCCTCTTGGAGCACCAACGACGCGGCGCCAGCATGCGAAATGAGAATGCGGTCCAGGTTTACAGTAATTACGTCGACGAGCTGGATAAAGTGCGACGTGCATGGGAAGAGCTGTGTCGATATCAACTTCATACCCACTGACCGGGAGTTTCGGCTAACCCTACCCTAGGCGTTGGTTCGTCAGTCGTTTCGCGCCAACACGACGAGCGACCGGTGGTTGCTCTCTGTTGGTACGTACTACGAGAAGAAGCAAGACCCTTGATGTGATATCCGTAGGATTCGGACTCCGCAGCTACACGTGGAGAAGGTGATTTACTGTGGCACTGGAAGTGAAGATGCACCCAAAGGCGCTCGACGGGATCTGGATAAACACGGACGGGAATGTCTACCACCCAATCCGAGGGCACCGAACGCGCGCGACTGCAACGAGGGAGGGAGGAAACCCTCGGACCTTGGATCGAGTCCCAGCGTGTCGCCACGACCTCTTCAGTGCACGCAGTCGACAACGAAGAGACTGTCATTACGCGTATGAAATCTATATCTCCAGAGAGTTTGAGTTTGCGAGTTGCTAATGGGGAAACAGACATCCCAGTGACGGACGTCGCTCTTGGCCTTAGACGACTGCCTGCTGGCTTTTACGCCATCGTACACCACAGTGGCCGCGAACTGGAAACCGAAAACAAGAGTTCGTCGGTGACCGTCGACGTCGTCGCATTGTCTAAGCAGCAAGCGGCGGTGTGCATCGAGGACAAGTAGACGACATCGAAAGCGAGCGATTGCGCTCGTTTTGACGCCATTCAGACAGCAGGTGGTGGGTCGCAGCGAGAGTGAACAACTGACGCCGACAACGAGCAGTCACGCTCACGTCGACGCCATTTAAGTGGCAGGTGGCGGGGGCGTGTGCCGTGTTGAAGACAAGCGGATGACCGAACTTGGGCGGTGACGACAGCAAGCGGAAGACTTTGAGAACGAGCGGTGGCGCTCGTTTTGATACCATTCGAACGGCAGGCAGCGGTGAGCATCGAGAGCAAGGAGATGACGTCAACAACGAGCGGTTGCGCTCGTGTCGGAGCCATTTGAGTGGCTGGGACATGCAAGTGGTGTCGATGGTGAGCGGACAGCGCTGACAACAAGCGGCTGCGCTCCTTTTGATGCAATCGAACGGCAGGCGGCGGTAGGTGTCGAGAACAAGCAGACGATGTCGACAACGAGCAGTTGCGCTCGCGTCACCGCTGTTTGAGGGGCTGGGGCACGCGGGCAGTGTCGAGGGCGAGCAGACGGCCTTGACAACGGGCGGCTGCGCTCGTTTTCAAACAGTTTGAACGGTTCAGTGGCGAGGCCAAGCGGTCTGTGTCGAGATCGAGCAGTCGCGCTCGTTTCCATGGCGCTCGAATGGTTGAGGAACGAGGGCATGCGGGGGCGAGAGGCGGCGACAACTTGAGATGGTCGTCGTTGTGGTAGTGATAGTTTTGTATCTCGAAATGAGTCACCCATTGGGTGGCTTCGCCAGACTTCAGAATGTTGAAAGGTCGTACGCCGGAGCTACGCAACTTGCGGGTGAGGCGGGAGAAGATGTCGAAGCAGTTGTTCGTGATAGCGGACGAAGATATGTACAGTGGGAGGCGGCGAGATAATCATACTTACGTAAGCAGGAGTGGCAAGGACTGGGAGCGATCACTCCAACACAGAAAGCCACCCCTTCGGGGACTTCTCGGCTCACCTTCCGGCGAGCGGCCCCTTCGCATGACCAATCTGCCGTGACGCTTCTTTTGTGATAGCACGTGATCTGGACAGAATGTTTGTGAGTGTTTGTGTCGCCAGAGGGCACGGTGTCGGCACGGTCAACCCAGCCGCACAAGAGCTCCTCTCCCCGTCCGGTCCGTCTCTCCCCCGCTTCCCGCTCCGTAGTCTGATGCGTGCCACGGACTCTAAGTGTTGACCCTGCTCTCGATCTCGGTCAGCTTCGCCACCGTGCTCATGCGTTCTACCATCGTCAGACCACCCATCGGTGCGCCCATCGTTTCCGCTTCCATCCCATCCCTGACTCGTGCGATTGTCCAGTCGACGTCATCAAACTCTACCCTGCGTCGATTTCGCCCCACCCCGCATGGCTCTCCGTCTACATCACCCTCGTCTACATCTTCCAAATCGGTTACTGTCTTTTGCTCGTCTTTGCCAAGAGTCCCGACTCAACGGTAGCGCTCATATTTTTCGCCGATATTGACCTCACGCAGTGCACAGAAGGCTTTTGTCAAAGCCGTCAGCCTCTCGTCCTCGCAAATTGAGCCATGGCATTTTGGGCCGTTGCATGGGTGAGTTCGCCAAGGCATACGCAAGCGCCCTAACTTCTCACAGGTCCTCCGGACGTTCCTCCACCCCCCCTCGGCATCGTCCTCTTCTTGCTCGTCTACTCCAACCTCGCTCTCCTTGTTATCACACACCGACGTACAACTGCCCCTTTGATTTGGCGCTCATCCACGCTCCCCTCCGTTTCTTTATGATTCTTCCACCGTCGCTCCTCTTTCCACATTCGCTCTTGTACGTCGTTTGATCCTGGAATGAGTGTCCATCCGATGATCCTTTCCCCTTGCATCTCACCCGCCTCGTCTCTCTTTACAGCATCACCCTTGGCTTGTCGTACTCCCCCTCACATCCGGAGGACCATGCACGCCACTCCTAGCCCGGTTTCGCGGTCATCATGGCTGTCAACGTTCTCAGCTTGATTGTCATACAAATTCGGCAGGACATCATCTGGGCGATCGCCTCCACCCGGATCTGTATCAGCATTTTCAGTGCACCGCCAAAACCCACCGTCTTTGTGCGTTCCCATTCTTATTTTTAAAAATTTGCGAGATAATGGATGTGACTGTCCCGTGGCTGCACAGATCTCTCTTGTGCGTTTCACGGTGTTGCGCCCGCTCATGCAGATATCGGCGCTCGTCTACGACACGTTTTATCATCGCCAAGGGCGCATCGCGTTGCCTCCCGACAATCCGTCAGCCCCGCAACGACCGCAAGAGAGGCATGCACAAAAGCCACCCTCGCCCACACCGCAGTCACACGGGTTGGGATCCGCGCATGGGCCTAGGCAGGAACGACCTGCAGTTGGTCCACGCGACGTCGACGTCCAGGGTGTGTAGGGTGCCTGACGTGATGTTGATTTCTCCGAATGCACCTATTTTCGTTTGTGTTTCGTTCTGTATCCAGATCATGTTTCGCAAAGTGCATACTATGCACATACTATCAGCGGTCTAGATGTGACGAATAGGTATTGCAATGACAAGGCCACCCAAGTACGAGTTCTAAATTCCACATAACCAACAAGAATCCAGCAAAATACACATGAGTTCTGTTGCAGTAAACTTGGATGTGCATGTAAGGATCAGACGGATTTCGTGTACCAGAGGCAAGCTACAGACGAAACGTTGTGAGTGAGTGTTGGGTACAGTGAGATACTTTGCTTCGTCAAGAGTCCAGAAAACTTTCGTCAGCCATGAAACACAGGAATCAACTAGTGACCGCGCCTCTGATTTACGGCTTCAAGGACGGCCCGCCAAGGCGTTCCCGGCCATGCCGAATGACCTACTGATATCAGCGTGGGTTCCGGGACTTATAGGTAGGCAATTTTCCCTTCCCCCGTTACAGATCTTCCCCGCGTGCCTGCGCTGAGTATCCTTTCATATACTTCCTTGCAATCGTCAGGTTATGTCGGTGGCGTCGTCCTCGAGCGTCTTCTCAGGCACCACACCACTCCCACGTCAGAGGTCACCACACTCGTTCGTAACCCGAACAAGGTTCCCTTGTTCGCCTCCATTGGCGTCAAAACTGTTTTCAAGACCCTCGACGACGCAGCGCTGCTGGAGCAACAAGCTTCCGAGAGTGACGTTGTATTCACATGCGTGGGTTCCTTGCTGACTTGGTTGGGACAAATCATTGACGATGACGGTCAGGCAGTGGACCATGTTGCAGGATGCAAGACAATCTTGAGGGGATTGAAGAAACGGCATGAAACGACCGGTACCGTTCCAGTTCTCATTCATACCGTGAGTCATTTTACTGAATGGTTTCAACACCTGGCTGAAATTGTTCTGCTTGATTCTAGTCAGGAACAGGTATGTTTCGATTCGGCATTAATATAAATAAGACCGTCTCGTTTCGATACCCGATGGCCAACGACCAGGTGTGTTGATGGATGACGCAAAAGGAATGTATGCGTACGACACCATCTGGGACGACATCAACCCAGTCCAGCTCGAAACGCTCCCGGATACCCAACTTCATCGCAACGTCGACCTCCTTGTCCTCGCTGCTGACAGGCAAGGTGCTTTCGTTTCTTCATTCCGACGACCGCGCCACCGCTCATCACACCTCCCTTCGGCGCATGCATGCAAAATATGTACACACCCATATCGTCCTACCCTCCACAATCTACGATTTCGCTACCGGAATGCTCGCCACTATGGCATCCAAAATACACGTTGGATCAGATACCTAGGCTCGTCAGCGCAAGCATCTCCAGGAAGCGCGCAGGGATGGTCGGTCTGGGACTCAACAAGTGGCCAAACTGGCACATCAACGACAGCGCGTCTGCACCGTTTCTTTTCGCTTGCGATGTATCCAGTTGACGCTACTGGCGCCGCTCGTTCGCTACGCAAAGCCGGCGATCTGTACATGGTACTATACGACGCGACCCTCGATGGTCGTGCGAGCCACGGCAGAGAAGGCTTATACTTTGGCGAAAACAGCGAACACGAGATCCGTTTGCGAACGGATCGGTGAGGCCCTCGTCGGGTTTGGCGTGTGTAGCTCGGACGAGCAAACGCCGAGGACGTTCCACGCGACGGATTATGCACGGCCCGAGAACAGATATGTACGTCCGCCTTTCCAGTGCGATGCTTTCGTGTCTGACCATGTTTCTCGATTCGGTAGCTCCTGAAGCTCGCCACTAATTCTCGGTGTAAAGCGAATGGAGCGGGCGCTCTGGGATGGAGACCGCGATATACGACGGAGGACATGCTGAAGAGCATTCGATGTGAGGTCGAGTGGCAGCTTCAACGCAACGCCAGTGCGTGTACCTTCTTATAGCTCATTCTCGTATTTGACACTCGCAGGGTCTGACTCGGGGAAATTATGAGGACGGTACGTTACCTGATGCAAACGACAATGACTGGTCTGATGGTTGTGCAGGGCGTGTATGATGTGACGTACAATTCTTGATCGGGGAGAACATCGGACATCAGAGCCGACGCTGCAAATGTTCTGACCCTCGTGGTAAATGTGCGTGGCCTCGGTGGACTGATCCACTGTCGACAACTCGTACTATGCGAGTACACGATGTGGCGACCCTCGATCTCTCAGTGCGGGCCATTTGAGGATACCACACAATTGGCCATATATTCCATGCGCGAACTTCTCGCGGACGCGAAAAGTTGGCAGCCTCCGTCCTGAAGGTGGGGACTGCCAGTAAGAGGCTGTCCCAAAGTAAGTGTGATATATTCTGGTTCGGTTCGCAAGAAACATGATGCGACTGACCCGGTCGGTGGATCGAGGATCGTAATGGCGAGTAGCGGGCGCGCTTTCAGGTCTTCCTTCGGTGCCTGTCGGTCGGAAGACGATTTCACTTGCAGTTGTCGTAAGTATTTGAACGGTTAGCTTGCCATGTGAACGACCACACGTACCTGGTCGATCGTGCTGTGGACCGACTGTCGTGTGGTGGCATTTGATTCGTCCCTGACTCCTAAGGGGGTTGGTACGTGTCCCAGTGTTGATACGGGCAAAGTTCCTGCATGGGAATTGGAAAACTGGGTGGACATATGAGGCAGCAGGTCGCTGAGCACTACGTGGCTTCGATGCTCGCTACTAATCACGCTTACCTAGGCCAGGGGATGTCGAGATTTGGATCATGTCTGCAAATCTGCGTGGCACAGCGTACGCGCTCATAAACGGTCTTAATTCGTTCTTGTATAAAGTTGTCGCTTGGACGGCATTGCGTTACCTTCCTGCAGGCGACGCGAGTATCACGCCGACAATGCGTGTTGAGCGGCTAGTGAGCAGTTCAACTCATGAAGTCCGCCGCATTTGGCACCTGGCTATGAGTGCACGATTGCGGCGAGTTCTGCCTTTCCGGCTGTCTGAGTCCTGGACGAATGCGGACTGCTTTTGAAAGGCGTTGAATATGAATCGCCCATCGAAAACGTCCATCCACAGCTCTACCTCGCGACATACTACGTACCATGCGCGTCCCAGTCACAGAAGTGTAACTAACGACACTTCGTTTATGCCATTCCAAGAGCCTGAGAGTCTCGCGACAAGAAACACACAGACATCGTACTCTGGCAGTGGAACGAAACATTCAACTCCTGAAAATTCGCAAGCTGCCAGGTTTCAAGCGATTCCATTTTCAAAGGGAGTTCACCCTTCACCGTAGCTTAGTGCATACGATACCAGTGATTATGCTCAACGCTGCAGAAGCCGTTACGGCGGGTTGGTTGTTCTAGCCACGGAGGACCAAGTGATTTATGTTCCCCATCCTACATTCACTCTCAAACGTTCGGCAGGTTGCTTCAGAAATTGATTGGCTATACTTGCACCGTGCCTATCAACGAGAAGGTCTGAAAAACTACCAGTCCTTGGATTCACCTCGTGGATGGAAGTCGTCAACTGTCATCAATGTGCTGGCATTCTCGGTGTGTGACGTCTGGACCTCAAGTTCGCAGTCGATCTGGTCGTCCGCCTTTGAACAGTCACCCGGAGCCGCCACGCATTTTCTGGTGTCCGATGTGTCCCTTCACGTTCCTCTCTATCCATGCAGGAGGTTTTATTCGAAGCCCGGTGTCTGCCACCTGGACGCCAAGCGTTCGACTTTGTCGTGTCACAGGTTCAGCACACAGGAAAACCTATGGTTGTCTTGGAGTTCGAAGCGGGCTGCGAGGCAGACCCAATCTTGCTCGAAACTTCGTCGCGGTACTCCGACTGCTTCCGGATCTGCCATTCGATTGTTTCCACTCGTATATTCCTTTGTTAATCTAGGGCATTTCCTTTGGACCTTGTATTTTATGCATCCACGGTATTACTCTCGTATGACTCTGAACTGAGTGAGTGGCGGCCTCGGGACTGCAAGTACCAAACGTTAGATGCCACGCAGACATTTGGATAAATTGCGCAAATCGAGGACGATCCATTTCGATACGACAATGCAATCGAACAAGTCAATCTATCCAAATACATGACGGTGCATGCAATAGCACAACTGTACAAGACGTATAGACACCCGACCGTTCAAAGACCTACATGAATGAACGGAACCCACTCTTCGAACGACGCCTCCCCACTCTCTCGAACATAACCAATAGCTTCGTATAGTGCCCGTGCACCCTCCCGATAATCAGGCCTTGTGCCGTTCCGAAACAGGTACTCATACGCCCCCTTTGCTACCTCCGGCGCAAGGCTGTCGCTGATCGACCACATCATACCGACGACGCCTCTGTAACCGGCAAACAACATCCCTGCGGCAATATGAATGGCCTCGTCGGACAGATGCTCTGCCTGTGATGTTGGCCATGGAGAGTTAGGTTAACAGCATCCCCAAGTGCTGACATGGCATCCTCAAGGTCTCTCAACTTTCCGAGGCACTCGAATCGAGTTCTGAAAGAGTTGCCAAGGTCGTTAAGAACACTGGGCTTGTGAGGGTGGCCATGGGGAGTAAGGTTTCCGGCATCCGTAAGTGCAGAAATGGCGTCCTCGAGGTCCCCTAACTCTCCGAGGCGCTCGAATCGAGCAATCAAGGAGCTGCCGAGGTTGTTAAGAAGGTTAGGTTTGTGAGGGTAGTCATCGGGAGTAAGGTCGACGGCATCCCCAAGTACCGAGATGGCATCTTAGAGGTCTCTCTGCTCTCCGAGGCGCAAGAAACGAGTGAGCAACGAGTTTCCAAGGTTGTTGAGACGGCTGAGCTTGTCGGGGTAGCCATGGGGTGTAAGTTCGATGGGATCCCTTTGTGCAGCAATGGCGGTCTCTCAGCTCTCCGAGACGCTCGAATCGATACGATAACGCTATTCCGAGATTCCCTATCCTCTCACAACACCGCCGATCCGCAACCGATGTAGATCACTAGATCTTTTGGAATCCTGATTCCACGTTCCAGATAGACCCAATCACCCGATCGTTCGAAGAAGTGCAACAGTTGCACGCTCGAAATCCATGTCTCTTCGTCCGTTATGTACGAAGCCGGATCCCACTCCGTCGAGGATTGGTCATTGCGCTCCAAACGGTCCACCCCTCATGCAGATTGGTGTTGCAGCATGAACATCGCTGTTCGGTACTGATAGCTGTCTGCAGAGCTGAGCGTCACCGCCTCATGGAGCAGTTCGTCGGCCTGTGCACCCTCCAGTCTCCCCTGCACATTCCCGAATCGCGCAAATAGCACCGTGGCTAGTTGAATCAACGTGGAAACACGGTCGGCATGGCCGGTAGGACGGGCATCTAGTGCACTGCGACACAGGCTAACGGAGCGGAGAGTATCCGTTCCTGCACTTGACAGAGCATAAATCGAGCCATCGCCAGATTTGACTTCACTGCTGCACGACAAGGATGGTCCGCTGTGCACACCCTGAGCGCCCGCTCAAAATGCTTCGTAGAATCCTCCAGATCGCGCTGTTTCCCTCCATTCTGATAACGCGAAAAGACACCATGGCTTTGGTTTGTCGCCTCTTCTAGCTCGCCTTCATGTTCAGCCGATGACTGTGGACGTAAGCTGATCAACCACGTTCATGATGGCGCAAGCTGCGTACTCACAAAATGAGGGACAAGGACGCTCGACGTTGAAGAATCGCTAGTCTCACACACCCGTCGTTTGACAGTCACGAAAATAGATGAACATGGGGATACAACCTCCCCGTCCTTTGGAAAGAACGTGAATGCTGCCTACATGTAAGGACCGCGACTTTGATATGCGAACTATATCCCACTCACGAATGTCCCTTTCACTCCGATCCAATAGTTCTTCCACAGTGATTATCAGCTTTCGCAGCCTTCTCGTAGCGTGTGAGAACCTCTCGAAAGTGGTGCCAAGTTGAGTCGTTCCAGCGCTCAGTTAGCCGAGGCTAACATCGGTTAACATCGGCTAACTTCCTGTTACCTGGAAGTTCGTGTTTTGAGAACCACTATCGTTCCCCAGCACCAAGCATGGGTTAGAGCTCAAAGGACGCATAGACCTCGAGGCGAACAGCATCCAATGTCGCTGAAGGCCTGCTGATCGTGTCAGGACTAATCCAAATTAGAGACACGGGTTACTCACAGCGGGATTGATCCAGTCCACTCGACCACATCGTGATTCACCGACGATGGCTTGTTGTCGGTTCTCCATTTGAGACCACCGTGATGCACCGCGACGTAGAACCCAGCAGGGAGTCGTCGAGGGCCGACAGCGACGCCTGTCGCTCGTATACCTATACTGAAGTCAGCCAGGATCACATGCTACGTAGAGAACAAGTCCCATACGCGTAATAATAATTTTTTTCTCCACGTCCGTTTGCCTTTCAGAACCTGAAGTGGAACCGTCGTCCTGAGGCAGGTTTGCTGGTTGAGGACCTCTTCCATTTTCTTGCTGCTGTATGGAGTCGGGGTCGTAAACGGTAAATATTAATATGCTCGTATCTGCATTGTTGTTAGCAAGTTGCAACCTGTGGAAAGACACAAATTCTGCACTCGCGACAATCATTTCTTCATTCTCGCCACCGTGCGTTACGGCGTCGGAAGAGGCTCCATCCTGTGAATGGGCCCCTGGTTGCGGGCTTTCCCCTTCCGCTTGTGCCTGCCTGAGGTCATGAGCGAAACCATTGGGCGCTGGTACACTGCTCTGTTGGACAAGTGAGATTCCAAACCAATAGCTATGTCACGAAACCCACAGTCACCAAACTGGCTGGTGACACCGTCGACTCAGGGTTTGGCCGTTCTTCTCCATCGCTGAATCTTCCGATCACCGCTACTCGGATCGGCCCAAGTGTACCAGAACGACAGGCAGCGGTGAGCGTCGAGAACAAGCAGACGACGTCGACAACGAGTAGTTGCGCTCGTGTCAACGCTGTTTGAGTGGCTGGGGCACGCGGGCAGTGTCGAGGGCGAGCAGACGGCCTTGACAATGGGCGGCCGCGCTCGTTTTCAGACAGTTTGAACGGTTCAGTGGCGAGGCCAAGCGGTCGGTGTCGAGATCGAGCAGTCACGCTCGTTTCGATGGCGCTTAAGGAACGAGGGCATGCGGGGTGTCCATGGCGAGAGGCGGCGACAGCTTGAGATGGTCGTCGTTGTGGTAGTGATAGTTTGTATCTCAAAATGAGTCACCCCTTGGGTGACTTCAGAAGGCCACCCCTTCGGGGACTTCTCGGCTCGCCACCCCTGCGCATGACCAATTTGCCACGACCGAAAGCATTCGGTCGCGCATCGCCACGGTGCATGTGACGCGGCTGGCCCCGGCCGGCGGAGCGTGAATTATAGGCCGCTGGGTCGTGATTGGTCGTGATTGGTCGACCAATCGACCCCTCGGCATGCCGGTGCTCCCTTCCGGCCAACCACTTGGCATACACCAACCATCAACTTGAGTCCAGAGCGCTGGCAATAGCACTCTGCCTGCTAGAGTCCATACACGACGAGAAAAAAGGAATACTTCTCGAATTCGCTCGGTGCCATTCAAGCTGAGAGTCAATGGTAGCCTTGAAATCAATCATAATGGCTGCAGTGACCCGTAGCGCAAGAGTAATCCTAGGGCAGCTAGTCATTGAGCTAGTAGCACGCAAACACGGCGAAGGAGTGAAGTACGATTGGGAAAGTCTGGTCATCTCGGGCAAAAGAATAGTAATCTATACCGAAGAGCGCATCCAGGTTATAATTGTCGTAGGTGTAAGGAATAGTAATACCGTTCGGTTTTTCAACGACCATATGGTAACGTCTCGCTATCACCACGCAGAGAATGTGCATGGCATGGACGTATCTAAATATATCCACAGAAACGGTATCTGACAATGTTGCTCAGAATAAAAGTCAAGCCGCACCCGGATGATACCCGGACTCGTGACCCGTGCGGGTACGAGACGCATGTGCCGTTCCCTAACGGTGACACCCAGACGCAGGTGATGGCTTCGAGATTCACCGCCCTTTCATCACCTTTTACGGCGTGTGAATTCGCTTATCCAATTACAGTGAGGTTGTTCCAGTTTACCTGTAAACTTCTTCGCGTAGAATGACTAGAAGTCTTTCCTTTTCACTTCGTAGTTGCACATACCTCGTGGGCTGGGTAGAAATAATCATAGTATGGATTGTTAGCAGTAGGGCCGCAACTATACCAGACAAGAACTTCGCTGTTAGTAACGCGTGAAACGTCATAACCTTTGCATTGCAAGTGTCTTACTTGACACTGAAGAAATCTTTGGTTGATGCTCCCGTCACTGTAGTCTCGATTCGCTTCGCCTACCAGTAAGTGTACTGTTACGCAGTTTGGGCATCAGTGAGCACACCATGATGTGAAATAACGTTCATCACGAACACAATAGTTTCTCCCACGAGATTGAACTCGGGCATGACTTCCACTCCGTTTTCAACACATTTCGAGATGTCAAACGCGGTGAGTGACTGGGCGCACATAAGTCAGACCGAGCAACGACCGGGCAGATAACCTAGCCACCAGATCACTTCCATTTCGTACTTTCCAACCAAACTATATCACTTGGGTATTTTCTGTGTTGTGGGGACTGGGTGATCAATTTCTCATCCGGGGTAAGATGGGCGTCTGGCCTTACCGGTGTCCAAAGCCGAAGCATGCATTCCCAGGATGGGGTTCTGAGTTATCGCCCAAGAATCGCTCAGGTCTGAATTCCAAAGGGTCCACCACCAAGTCTTCGCACGAGTTCGCACAGAACCCAACCACGAACATGCTAGAATAAGCACGAGATCCTCTTGCCAAGATCTGGGACGGCCTAGTTGATGACGATGAGTGGATATTTGCGACACGAAGATGTGACGGACGTACGATCGTATCCACACATACAACTGATTCAACGGCCCACGTCCGCATTGTCGAGTCGAACCCGCAACTATACACTTTCTGATTCAACCCGGGGGCAAAATCCGCTTTGGACACGTGTGCGGTGTGGGACTTGAATACGGTCGTGGAAGCTTTGCGTTTTCCATGTTCTTGGTCACTCTCTTGTGTCGCTTTTTTGCAGTCGGAAGAAGAAGTGGCGTCGAATGCTGATGCCACTTCGCCATTGGTGGGGATAGCGGCGTCCTAGAAGCTGATAAGGTGGTCCCAGGATGTTGGAATTCGTAGATAGCAAACGGTGTGCGGTCGTACAGCCACCGTATTACATAAGCACGTAGACGTGTTGAACCTACGTACCGTACCATTTTAATGAGTCACCACTAGAGTATTCCCCAGTGAACTTCTCGTATCACTGAGACTCCAACTCCAACACAGGATGCAGCAAGGAGATGGGAGCCAGTGTGGTTGGAGATGATGGAGGAAAGCGGGGAGCCATGGCTTTGGGAATGTGCCGCGGTTCGTTTTTAGAAACGCTTGGTGAGCAGCTCGTAGCACACATTTCCCACAGCTGGCTAATGAGTGCATGTAACTCCATCCACTTTTTAGTAGATAACTGACGGATTGGGATCTCTGCTGTTCGTCAGGGATGTTCTACGTCCAAGCGTCTTTCTGGTCATTGGACCCATGGAACTCAATGTTAGCCAGCCGACCGGAGCGGCCCGAAGGGCCGCACGGCGCCAGCGCAGCTGGAGCACAGACCAAGCAGTGGCAGAGGTCTCAGCGGGAGTTGCCGTAGTAGGTGGAGTAGGTCACCTCGCGACAAGCGTCTTCGTCTTTCGAGTTGTGGTTGTAGAGGCCAGGCAAGGCCATTTCCCTGCTCCTCATCCTGGCTGGTCCACCAAGCACGGCGGTACAAGGTTTGCATCGAGATGGGGGCAGGAATGACTGATACCCTGTTATGTTACCATGCAACGACCTGGTAGCGCAGAGGAAGTGTATGGGTTCGAAACCCTGAAGCCACTCAATCGAAACGAGTGCGTTCTATTTCATTTTCTGTGGTCCAGCTAGTCAGCGTACTCGCATGCATATACTCATGTGGTCCCAGTTTTGCTGGTGCATGTCATAACGACTGCCACCAGTCATGGCACACCGGAGACAGTGCGTTTTAATTCGAAATCCGAAGGTCACTCGATTGAAACGAGTCGGTGCTTTCCATTTTTTTCCCGCCCAGCTAAGCGTTGTATACTCACATCTACAAGGCCGTCTGTCACCTGGCTTGGGAACCAAACTATCACGCGTCATAGCATGCAGAGGACGCGCGCAAGGCTCGAAACCCCAAAGTCGCTCGGTCGCAACGAGTCAGCCCTATATCGTTTTTTTTTCCAGCCTGCTAGTCGGTGTATACTCATGACTACCCCTTTGTCTGCAATTTTTTCTGCATGTGTGTTCTCTGGCATAGCGACAGATCTTGGTGCAAAGAGAATGCGCGGGGCTCAAAACCACAAGGATGACTCGATCGAAACATGTTGGTCCCATTTTTTTTTCAGTCCAGCTAGCATGCACTCGCTCTCACTATGGCGCTGACAGTCATGTTTAAGATGAAATGGTCATAATGACTGCCACGGGTCACGGTGTAGAGAAACGAAACCCCAAGATCACTCGATCGAAACGAGTGGGTCCCACTCCCTTTTTTCCCCCCGGTCTGTCTCATCATCATATACGCTATCTATGCAGACATTCCCAGTCAGGTTCTGGATGCATGACATAGCAACTGCCACAGCTCCGAGTCACGGCGCATAGGAACTGCGTGGGGCTCGAAACCCCGAAAGTCGCTCGATTGAAACGAGCTGATCTCGTTCCCTTTTTGTTGGTTTGCTAGTCGGCATACTCTGACATCCATTCATAACTGGGTTTGGCTGCATGGCCGTGATGATCACCTCAGATCATGCCCCACAAGAGCGCGCGGGGCTCGAGACCTAATTGAAGCGATTCGGTCCTATTCTCAATCTCTGACATATTCAAGCTTAGCTGTTGCGTTCCTGCAGCCCACAGCTCCTTCTATCTCTGCATTTTTCACTCGGTTCCTCTTCACAGAGCTCTTCCTACATTCCACATGGTCGTCTGATACCATATCTCCAGGCATCCTCATCTCGCACGTGCCTTGCGTTTGATGCCAACTAGGTCCAAGTTACCTCCCAGTTGCCCGACGTCAGGTCTATGATGCATTTGCACCATCTAAGGTCCGATGACGAATCAAATGAGGTTCCAATGTTTGGCACAGTGCAACGACTTGTTTCGTTGTATACCAGTCGGTCACTCCACTCACCGTTTAGGTCGCTGTTGCCATTAGTTGGAGATCGTACCGCAGGGCGGCAGGAGACCACGCCAGCCCACTAGAAGGAAACCAAAATGTAGCGGCGACAAGTTGGAGAGTCACGTGAACGTATAGCCTCGGAAGCTCGTATCACAGGTCTAGAGCGCTCGCGACATATAGAGACCCACGACCACGTAGTTGATGTTCACTTAGGCTACAAATGACGCGTACATACTTGCATCGACTCATCCGATCAATCCATCTCGTTACTGGTACCACAGCAACAGTTGCACAACTTTCGAAACAAATCGGACCATCCGGGAGGATTTATCGAGTCTTCTTGTGCACTGTCCGAGAACTTGGAATAACACGTTAGGCTCGTGCTTGCTCGTCTATGAGCGCACTCACCCTCCGAGATTTGCCTTCAGCATATGCACCCGTGGATTACTCATTCTCGCTGGCAGCTGTGGGCCAGATGGAGGATCAACAGGACGGTGGTGATGCGGCATTTCAGATAGGTGAATGGTATCATCCGAAACTGGGCTTCTTGAACGGTACCAGCTTCATAAATGTGAAAAGTCGCTGAGATGACTTGCGGCCGTTGACGGGTTGGTCTGATTCCTCTGGTGAGTTTCACTAGCGCAACGTCTGACAGCCGTGGTTTGATATTGGATGGTCCCTCATCGTCAGGAGAATGAGTGGAGTTCACGGGGGAAGGCTGTAACAATAGAATCAGTAGGGGAGTAACGGGATTATGGCGATCACTGACCTCGTCGAAGGCGAACTCCGGACAAGATTCGTTCGATGGCACCTCCACCTGTGTGATCGTAAGGACTCGTTCTAGGATGGAAACGAACCTGTATGTCAACAATGTCGCTCACATTTTCTTTGCCATGTGACTCGGACTTGCCTTGCCTATACCAGATTTATTGTCGTCTTCCTGAAGAGAATGAAGTCAGTGTAAGATTTCTGCGATGGTGGGAATAATTATACCGGAGGAGTCCGGAAAATGGTCGTTGTGTCCTGCCGATGACGACGGCTGAGCATCATTCACGTGAGTAGAGCCTTAATAGAGTGCGCCAAGTTATTCAAACGGGTCATGAACAGATGGTACTCACCTTAATGCGAGACAAGCTCTGAATGATCACCTTGCCGTACTCTCCACCAACCGCATGAAGGTGGTCATCCTGCGAGACCGTGATGAAATAGGGGCTGGTGAGAGATCCAAGTGCCTATGCATGGTGTTAGCTTTGAGCCAGGAATGACCATAAGAATGCCTACAGCTGCGATGCACTGTCTATGGCCTGACCAGCGTTGCCAAACACGGATTCAATAGTTGAGAATGACAGCATGAGGTCGATCACCACAGGAGTTATGCAGCTGCGAAGAGTGTCAAGCGCAACCTTGGAACACTGTTGAATGGCTACCACCCTAAGTCGGTTAACTTAGCATCGCGACCCCTTCCGCTTGTCACAGGATTGGTTTTCGAAAGGTCCCCAGTCCAAGTCACCGGTCAAGACGTGGCGGTGCACCATCCTCTCAGTGATGTGCATGCTGAGTTCACTGCAGCCGCCGACAAGTATGTGGGACTTACGAGGATCGAAAGGTTGACCAGCAGGATCGTCCCTGACTAGGATAACCCGGCACCACGTAACCCAGTTTCGCTTGTGATCAGAGACAGCAGTAGGATGATACGCGGTTGCTGACCGGAGCGGAACTACCTTCTCTGGATATGCACAGGCGGGGAGATTCCTTCTCAGTCTGTAGACTGCGTACGCCAGAGGGGCCACTCGGGCCGTCGTTTCCTCTTACACGTCCGTCTTGCGCCCCTCTCCCATGATCGGGGCCGGGCCACGGACACGACACTGTGTACAGTATGCGCAGAGGAGGGTAGGGGTGAAGCGTTGATTGGTGTGGTTTCGAGCCTGCGAAAGCTCTCGTCAGGGGGCCCGACCACTGCCCTTCCAAGGGCCGTTTAGAGAACTACCAGCCGCGACCACCGTGGAGTAAACCCACAGCCTTTACACTCTGCGGTGGAGGGCGTTTGGGACCCCGTATGGGACTGGTGGCTGTCTGGACGTTTTGGCGAGTGGGGATGAGGAGGCTTGTCGTATCGGCCGAAGCCAATCCCTTCCCAGAAGGGACGGCCACCAACCCCATTCGGATTGGTCAGGCGTCGCTGTGTCGTAGGGGATGAATCCACTCCAATGCCCCTCTGTTTAGGTCGTGGAACCCGACAAGTACGCAGTCTAGATTTCGAACAGGTCAGCCGGAGTAGCACAGATTGTGATTGCAAGGTTTGTTAGGGGAATCCAATTACGATGATTACTAAGCAAGGTGGATTGCAACTTGTCTTCTTTAGTTTGAAATAGACCTTCTGCCAAATGGGTACGTTCCCAGAGATCCAGGTCGGCCACGAATTTAAAACGTTCATCGACACACAGTGCGGTTTTGGATATTATCTCAAGCTGATCAAAAGTTGTTCCTCTGCCCAGAGATCGACAGGGAAGAGCTGATAGTGAAGTTACTCGAGCGTCTCCTGGAGTATGAGTTCATGCCAAAGGACCTTGTTCCTCACCTCAGAGAGTGTGCTCTCTACAAATTCGAAACACCGTTGTTGGTAGAGACCATTGAGGGGGATCCTGCTAAAGCATGTTTCGAAGCATGTGGTACCCAGGTCAAGACTTACAGCTTCAAGCGCGTCAAGACGCTGGCCAATGATGAATACATAGCTGAGACACGTGTCTGTTTGATTATCGAGGCCCCAAAAGGCGGATAATGTCGTGTATGCATATCTGATGCTACTGACCATCTTGGTTAGGTCAACATCACAAGGTCATCAATGACCTGACGACTTATCACCAAGCACTATTCAAATCACTCCAAATTCGTCTCAAGAATCTCAGATCCTGGTCCAGAGATGACATTGTCCACAACTTGAACGGTGGTGTCTTCATGTCCCACGGGGACCAACGGACTGAGCATCAGCGGGTCATAATCGATGTTGAAAATGCCCTGGCCAAGCGTCGCACTTTCTATGTAAGTACCATCGAGTTACCTTTAGGGTGCCATGCAAACACCTCCCTAGGCCAACATGTCTGATGGTCGTACTGCATATTCTGAAGACCTCGAGCTTGCTCGCAAGTACCCACCACCAGAGTTCCAGCAGTACTTTGAAGAACGCTTCCGGGTCACCCGCCAATCAGACAGCATACAGAACTCTCGAGAGTCCGTGGCATACTATTCTCTCCTCCGCTGCCACAAGCCTGATTTTGGACGAGTCTCCAAAGATCCCTCGTCTCACTTTAAAGCAAATCTCCTCTCATCTTACTTCCTTACTCCACCCTTCTTCTCATGCAGAACGGAAGACTCAAAAACTGTTTCAGAACGTGAGTGGTTGCCTCAGATGAAGCGACCTTTGTCTAACCCCTGTGCAGAGAGTTACCTTGGAAATTCCCCGTCTTCACTGCCACACAGGCCGAGAAGTCGAACTGGTGCAAGTATACACCCTCCAACGATTTCAGCGTGTGTCGAGGGCTTCTTATGCCCCTTCCTGATATGCGAAGTAATTTCCGATCCCCAGGAAAGCGATAGGTATCGCATGCTGGCCCAGGGGATTGCAGCTGTTCGCGCCATGAACATGCGGAAGAAACCGGGGAGTAAAAAGGACCTTTTCGTCGCTGCAGTTTACCTTCAGGCTGACCTAACTGCAGAGCGCTACATAATCTTGCAGACATCTCCGTGGAAATCGTCCTCACACCCTCCCAAGGTCTGACCAACCATACGTTTCCAGTGCCTTCGTCGGCTGAACAAGCATTGTGTTAGGTTTCGATCGCCCAAACTAACTATGATCTGCTGGTGCCCAGTGAAGCTCTCGATTTTCTCAAGGTTATGTTTAACCTCCAAGATAAGATGAATGAATTCATGGGGGAGCTTGACAGTCGACAGATGAATGCCTTGTCAACCATTGCTGAGATCGCAGACCCCATGACTTCTCTCACTAGACAGCGAACAGCAGCCAAGGAGACCCAGCCAAGCCACCAACCCGAAGCATTGGATCCGAATCCAGAAGATACCCACCTACGTGGTCAGCGTCGTGCGGGATGGTCTCCCTTGACGGATGACCTCGAAATCCAGGAACATCTGGCCGAAATTGGTTATAGGGTAGAGATGATCCTCCACGGTGTATGTTCTGATCATTTATCTGGCTTCTCTTTACTCAACGCTCTGCAGTTCGATAATGTGGCCATGATTGCTCGAGAGTCCGATGCCTTCGAGCGAGGGTTCCTCAAGTTTACCAGAGACAAGCACGAGGTAGAAATAACACGCTACCTTGCGAGTATCAGCTCTCCAGAAAATCATACCGTCTGCGATCTTAAAGTATGGACTCTTCGCTCTGGTGGTTTCGTTATCTATGGCGCCTCTGGAGGAAGTCATCTCGTCGAACTCAATACACCTGACATCCACCTGTGGTCCGCTGCCAAACAGCTCATTGAAGGTGTTGCATTTATGCACAAAAACAATGTCGCGCATCTTGACATTAAGCCTGCCAACGTCCTCATTCATCCTGACAGTGGCCGCCTTTCAATTATCGACTTCGGTATCTCTGAGTTCGTGAAGCCCAACAAGAAACTCTGTGGTCCGAGAGGCACAGATAATTACATGGCCCCCGAAGTGCTTACGAAGAATACCCATTATGATCCAATTTGTGCTAATCTTTGGTCATCCGGGAAGACTTTAGAGGAGTTAATCTCGTGCTATATGATTTCGTCGAGGGAGAAGGAGTTCCTGGTCGGTATTGCCTGGAGGCTGATGGCTGACGATCCACTGCAGAGACCAACGATGTCGGAGGTGCTGGATTGGATCGCTGATTTTGACTCTTCTAATGTCGTGTATCCCCAGATAAGCTGAGTATGTTCACTTTTCGTCTGTCATGCCAGTTTTTATAAACTAATCTAGATTCACTTCTCTGACGGTCGCTTCAGGAACACGTGCTTGAATGGTGAACGGCTCCTGGTTCATTTCAATACCCAAGGGTTGCATAGTATCGTCAATGCCCATGTAGCCCACAGCCAGCTTGAAGCCCTACACTGAGTAATGATACTAAGTCCTTATTGAGTGCCTTGGTGTTTTGAGTATGGCACCCGCGTCCTCCCATTCTAGTGGCCCCATGCCAAAAAGCAAGGAGGGTGATGTAGCTGACGAAGAGCGTGGTGATGCAGACAGCGGAAAAGACATGCCGCCCCATCCAGCAAACGGACAGCAGGCTAAAGCGCAGATTACCCACACGGACTCGAACACTTTTGGGGTAAGGACCAGCATGCGGCTTTTGTATGCCTGGCTACCCGCAGACATTATTGCTGTAGGTGCTTCGCCTCCCCTTTCATAGCCCTCTCATTCGTATTTGTCATTTGCGTCCGTGCTTCTGGCTCTCTGTCCACCTGTCACAGTTCCGTCGTGTCATCGGTAAGTTTTGCCATCCGTGCGATTCATTAAAGCCTCTCAAAACACGAGTGGCGTGGCAATGTGGAAGCATTTCATCATCTCGTTTCTATGATCCCGGGTTTCGAAGTAAGTCTATCACGTTCTTGTTGTGACTTCTGCTCGGTGATTGACTGCACGCAGCCCGGTATAGGCCCAACGATACGTGGACATTCGATTCACAGGGGTTTAAATAGGGCAAGATCAAGTTTTATACGTGCTCCTTTAGATCGAGTTTTGACGCAGCTGAAGAACCAGTTTTCGTAGCTGGTTTTTCCTTCCAACACCTGATTGGATCGTTCTATACGGTTTGTCCATACACCATGTTCCCTTTACCCAGTTAATGATTCCAAACGTGGTTGTTGCAAAGAATACACCAAAGGAAAACGTCTCGTCGGTGGTATCCATGATGACGCGTGGTTCCTCGACTATGTCACCGATTCCTGCACCATGCTCACACATTCTAGGGTGACTCTCGACCCATGTGTGGTGTTGACATGCGTTCCCGGGCTCGAGGTATGCATACCAGTTGGGAGGCAATGGGCGGTGGATTCCATGCACCTCAAACACACAAAAAAGAAAGTTGTCGAATGTTATTCGGTTTCAACGTGAACTGATAGAGGTGACGTCAACAAGGGGACGTGGCAGTTCATGTCCACGAATCTACTGCGAAACTCTGGCAAGGTGCACACCCTCTTAGACGGTCTCGAGTCATTCCTGCGTGTCCTTGGATGGATGTTGTTGCGTTACGTTCCTTCCAGTGACGCCTACAAACTTCGGGATCGTGGACGAGATACAGCCAAATTTAATGAACATTTTGTGGAAGAAAGCTGTTTCAACACCAGCGGGTTCCAAAAACGTGACGCACTAGGCAGTAGCTCTTACCCGTCGTCACTATATGAGTCCAGATGTAAGACGCCGCTTTGCAAGCTGCTCAAAACATTGCAGAAACCCTTCAAATCACTCTATGGGCAGCCTCCAGCTGATGAAGACAGAAAGAGGACAAGGGTCGAGCCTGACAGCTCTGACGAGGAGACCGATCGCCTGCGTTTTACCATTAGACATTGCAATCAAGATATCTGTCTTCTTCTTTCATCTACTTTGTTTATCAACGACGTTGAGAAACTTTTGGACGAAGTGTTGGAATTCGTAGATAGCAAACGGTGTGCAGTCGTACAGCCACCATATTACATAAGCACGCAGACGTGTTGAACCTTCGTACGGTACCATTTACCAAAAAAAAGGTCACCACCAGAGTATTTCACTTCTCGCATCACCGAGACTCCAACACGAAGAGGTCTGGCGGCTATGTCGTCCGGCAGTCGCTGCAGTGGCTCCTGACATCACAAAAAGAGCAGAATCGTGAGATTACGTGACATGGCGTAACGATCATGCGAACATCCGAGCGTCGTCGTGCTCAATCTTTTATGATGCCACATGCACACAACATTATGATAATACAATCTTTTGAATCAGTTTCATACAGCATGCTGTAACCTTCCTAGGCCCATACGTTCTCGTCAAGCTCCTCCCCTCGTCTGCAAAATATTGCATAATACAACGTAAGTACAGCGGGGGGTAATGGGCAGGCCGTCGTGCTCGAGAGGGACAGGAGAGAACGCCTCGAGCGAGCGATCGCACTCGAAAAGGCAGGGAGAGGGACATCGAACGTGCCATCAAGCTCATCCTCGCATCCTCACTGGAGTCGTCAAGTCACCGTCGTTATGGTGACGGGCACGCCGTTGCGTCGCCCTCTCCTTCGCCGTCGTCGCGTCGCGAATCGTCGTCTGGCGAACGATTGCGCTCAAGAGGTTCTGGAGGCGACGCTGAGCGATCGAAAGGGTCGGGAGGTGGTGTAGGGCGAGCGGATGCGCTTGAGAGGGCCAGTAATTAGCTGAGTATATCAATGGACAATAGAGTAGCCCACCTAACACTAATGCATCGATGTTGCAACTTGCAGAGGTGCCCAGGAACCGAGTGACATGCGTGATGGAAGTAGGGTTTCCAAGAGAGCAAAGGGTGTCCTGATGGGCCCACTCCGTCCGTACAGCCAGGATTCAGCCATCTTGCGATTGCAAAAGCAGAGGTATACATGGCGGGGGGGAATGAGAGCACCAACACATTGGACAGGAGTGGGATCACTTACGCATAACCCCCGAAATTAAGAGGATGAGCGTCGATAGTGCGTTCTACTGAAACGGAAGTGTGATGGAGAAATAAGGGAACTATTCATCATGCTGTCGCACACCCACTTTGTGGACCACCTACTCAAGGTATCGTTATCCACACCAACGACTAATTCAAATGAACCGCAGGGTCCAGAGGCGCTCCGGGAAGCAGGAACGTGGACCAGACACACCGAAACGGCTACAAGAACCATAATCACAGCTGGATCAGGAAGACGGATGGTTTAAAAGAATACACCGCCGAAACTCCGTAGTCCGGACCAGAGACAGATGATTCTGTCAGTTTGAATGCAATCACTGAATCAGCTCGAAGTCATGCCGCTTAGAGGAACCAATGTCCACTGGCATCACGGAATTTCGATGACCTCAATGTCTGTTGATCAACGGGTGTTTTCCGTCCTCCGTTCTGAGCAAACGGGTCGCTGGCGCTACGTCAGAAATGGGTACCACCTGTCCGAAACTTGTCCAACGATTTGTGAGTGATACATACTATGCAGTCCACCAGTAATCATTTTCACGCACCTTTCGCGCCAATTGCCACGCTCATCAGACCCTTCATTCACTAACCTCGAAGGATGGCAAGAATAGTATGAATGTAGGCCATCATGAAGAGAACTTCGGGTTGTGAAACGGAGTTTCAGACCTTGTGTTCGGGGCCCAATGATCCATGCACTCAGACCGGATGGTGAATTGTGTGGTCGAGCGTTAGTGGTTCGCAAAACACGAACTTCCAGGTAACAGGAAGTTAGCCGATGTCAACCGATATTACCCTCGGCTAACTGAGCGCTGGAACGACTCACCACTTTTGAGAGGTTCTCACACGCTATGAGAGCTTTTTGTGCAAGTTACAACTAGTCTCAGTGACAAAAGCACACTTTGAGCCATCCTATTGACTACAAATGTCATCCAGCTAAGTTGAGCGTCTAAGTTCACCGACTGAGCAGGGAACATGCCACACAGAGCATGTAAGTACGATGCGGTCGACTGAATTACGTGATTAGCACAGCATTACTAGCTTTCATTCTGACTCACTCCGGTCAATTGCATAAGCTTGTACGCCGATGCACCCTTGGTGTCAACGCACTAACGTCGATTCCATCAGAATCCCCGTGTGTGGCCCTGCGTTCTCCCACACTTTAACTCATCAGTGATCGAAACATGCATCAAAGCACACAAAAGGAGTAAGAATACGATTCCACAGCAATCTAGAGGCAACGGGGCTAGCACGGGTCAACACAGATAACAAATTTATTTATGTATGCCTTGGCATTGCATTGCCCCGCTTTCTGAAGTAACCCGATAATTCGAAAAAAAAATCTAATGCCCACAAGACAAACAGCTCCAGAAACAAACCGCAAAAGGAACAATATTAATGTACGAAAAATACACTACAGTTCCGCGACACTAAGACTGAATAACGCAGTCCAAATTCATGGCTTTGAAGCCAAACGCATGCCCTCTTGTATTGCGACAGCTTCATCGACCCACGGAAGTCTGAAGAAATCACTCCGCCGAAGCTCTTCCGTGCGAATGGTGGCACCCTCGCTCGGCCCACTCCCAAGGATACTTTCTAGATCCAGCGACTGCGATTCCGGCCATGTCTGGATGAATTTTGCTGGATTGTCCGCAAATCTTTGCAGAAATACCCGCTTCGTGTGCGAGTTATGCAATGATTGCGTAAGAAGTGAAATCTGAACAGTGGCTGTACGTGAGATCAAATTGGCGGAGCATGGCGGAAGGGCCCACTTCATCGTCTAATTTACCCATATCCCGTGCGCTCTCCTTGCTCGTCTGAACGATAGCCGCTATTCGGGTTTTCACGGTGGTATCCTCCATTTTAACTTTTACGTCCCAGGTAGATGGTTGTTCCGAGGGAGGTGCTTCGGGACAAATTGTGTAGTATAGTATTATGGGATCTGGAGGCAGGGGGTTGCGATTGACGAGCTCCGGAAGCTGCTGGAAAAACAATTGAATCTGCCGCAAAGATCTAGAAAGTAACCCATGAAAATGTTTCAGGCAGGATCACCCGTGTAATGATGCCATTTACGAACAGGGCGCAGGCAATCGTCGGCCCTAATCCTTCGGCGGTCGACTCTGTCTTGCAAGCCATTGAGTTTCATATAGTTCCATAGTGTCTGCAAGACACCTATCCGGCTCTCTTCCTTGATACCCAACACGTACGCTATCGGAACAACGTGAGATGTTGCGAAGGGAAATACGGAACAGTTAACTAGATCAGGACTTACTTTGTATTGTTCCGGGATTTGCTCGAAGTGCATTAGGATTCGAACTCGCGTCGGTTGGTCTCCAGTCCGTCTAATCGTAAAACCGTCGAGCGGTGGTTGAACGCCCTGCGGTCGAGGCCACTACTAACACCCTCAATTCGAGTGTACAACAACGGAACATGCGTCACCTACCTCGACAATGTTTCTGTCAAGGTACAGATGAGGATCACAATCAAATTCCACAATCATTCTTTTTATAAAGGACGAAAACTTCCGTGGCCCTACTTTGTCCTGAGAGCGCTGATTCGATGGCTGCATACCATCATTACGCTGGGAGGAGCGGCAGCTCGACCCAAGATGTACTTCGGGAAGACGCCCTTCGAATTTGAGCGACCATGCAGGAATGCCTTGTCCAGTTTCACCGCGTCGCCTTCACCGTCAGCTTCACCAACTTGCCACTGTTGACCAGAGATCGTATGGCTCACGAACACTCTCAGCGTCCGTGTCGTCTGCAAAGCAATGCATGAGCAAATGAGGGAAAATCATATGCATGTATGACAGACATATAGTCAGGTTACGCGCCAACGCGTCCTGCACCTCGACTCTCTTCCTCGTCATCGTCCAGTCCAACTTCTTTTCCATGTCCAGCAAGCTCCGGTACATTTTCGATTCTTGCGCGAATTCGGGTAATTGGGCAGGTGCATTCAGTACGGATTTATCTGTGAGCTTGCGTCTCCTGTACACCAAAACGTGCGGGGTAAGCACAGTCCATATGCCGAACCTTTGGTAGACATACTCTGCTGTTTTGACACCATCCATGTTGAGTGATGGCCGGGTGCAATACGGTAACGTTTTTGCGATACGGTCAAATGGTCGAGTTGGTGCTTGTGTAATGGGGTTCCTCCAGTCGTGAGAAGTTCGACCGGTGGGTGAACTTGCTGGCGATGGAATGAGAGGGTATCGTCTCCTTGATCTGAATTCGACAGAATGAATTGGAGCTCATCAGGGATGTCAGAACCTGGATCACTTCCGTCGTAGTCCTGTTCAGCGATGCTGCCCACGGAGCCTCCCATAGTACCAATGAGCCCTAGGCTCCGACAAAAGGATAGGTATGTTCCCACTTCCAAGTTGTTGGAGTTGGAGTCTCATTGATACAAGAGGTTCACTGAGGAATACTCTAGTGGTGACTCTTAAAATGGTACCGTACGTAGGTTCAACACATCTACGTGCTTATGTAATACGGTGGCTGTACGACCGCACAGCGTTTGCTATCTACGAATTCCAACACAAGTTCCACATGAGGAGTCAACGAAGACCTTTCGCGAGCGTGACCTTTGAGCCTTCTTAAACACTGGCGAGGCAGAGAGACTCCCGTGAGATTCTGACTTGGAGTGACCCAAGCCAAATGTCAGATTTGATGGGGGACGATCGGCTTGGCCCGCAAGGAACGGAGAAATGCTTGAGGATCCCACCACCATCTTCGACAGTTGGAGACGAGAAGTGGCAGGGCGAAGTGCCTTGAATACCGGTGATGGATTTATTGCCGGTGCGGGCGTCAGTGTTCGCCTGGGGCTCCGGATGGTCGCAGTGTTATCCTGAAAATTGGCCCTGATCGTACTGGGAGAGGGCTTCGAAGGGGAAATGCCAGCGTTGAGTGTGGATCACGGTGCAATGTTCTGTCCTGGTTGTACATTGGAGCCCTTGGAATATGATTGCGCATATGGCCGAAGAGAAGTCACGGATGAATTCGGGCGGCGTAGTTCCTTTACTGGGCTCTCTGCCGTCATTTGATTCTTTGGCGGTGAATTTGCACATGGGTTCAGCAAGAATGGCGAACGACGGCCGATCGACGTCAATTCAATACTTTCCGGCGTTGCTTCCAGGTCACGTCTGTTGATTAATCGGGCTAGGTCATTCGTCGCTGCATCCAGAAGTGACATGACTGCGTTGTCTGTAACGAGTTTAGTAGCATTTCAGATGGGAGCGACGTAAGTGCCTCACCGTCATTCCCTTCATAGAATGGTCTCGGATGACTCTGGCCACGAGGTCGATCCGATACTGGTCTAGGTCGCTTCACTGGCGTTTCCAACGGCGAATTCATCGACTCGACATCTTGTGCGAGTCCACCCGCATTTGCTGCTCCTCTTGCAACGAAAGGCGTCACTGGCTGAAGTGGCTGCCTCGAGTCTGACCAAATCTGTGGAAATGAGATGTGATTCAGAACACTGGTTTTAGAGCGAGCGGATATGGCTGATGAGCGTACTGAAATAGGAGCGGGCTTGGCCATCCCGCGCAGTTAGCCTTTTCTGGTGATCGTATCGTAGAAATTTGTCCAAGAGGTCTAATGCCTCTGCAGTGACTAAGTTATGGTTGTCTGAATTAACGTCACTAGACCAGAGTTGTTTGGGATATCTGGGAAACGCATCGTGTCAACTCGCAAATTTTCAAGAGGCGAGGCGCACGCGCACGTACACTTGTAGGAGACTGTCAAGATCAGTTTCAGAAGGTATGCCGTAGGTCCTTAGCCATACATCGAAGCAGTCCGTACCAAGGACTCAGTATTTGTAGCAATTGGTCGCCGTTGTCCACACCACGAAAAAAGTGCTCCTTCTGGAAAATCTGGCACAGGGGACCAAGTGATTGAGTTTAAGAAGGCGTCATGTAATGCGGAGGCTTACCATCGCCGCAAACAAACATCCAACGCTCCAGATATCTAGGCTGTAGTCGTACAGCTTGTATCCGACGAGTAGTTCTGGCCCCTTGTAATAGCGTGACTCGAAGTGAATGTGGTATGGAGTGCCAGGGTGATAAAACTCTGCCAGTCCCCAGTCAATCAATCTCGACCACACGCATTTTGAAAAAAATATAGCTAAATATTTCGATGGCGCCACAGCTGATGGAAGACTCGCCTTGCGGCGTCGATGATCGACCATGACGTTCCCTGGTTTCACATCTCAATGCATGATCCCTCTCGAGTGCACAAAGTCCAATGCATACGCGAAACGATCAAAAGGTGAGCTCCCGTTGGCAGACCTCGCCGATGACGCGATCTCCGCGCACCTGGAGCAGTTGGAATGTATAATACTCGATGTCCAGCTCGTCCAAGACTGGGTACAGCACCTTCCATTCCACGTTCTCCGCTTTCTCCATCACAAGATTGTGATACCGCAGAAGGCTCTTGTACGATGTCCCGCAGGACGACGATGTTCGCGCCCCCCCGTCAGGTTGCGTAGCACCTTGACTTCCCGCTTGATCTTCTTGAGGGCGACGGGCTTGAGGACCCTGATGATGTAGATCTCCGAGTTGACTAAGTCTATGCCTTTGAAGACCTGTGTGGCGTAATCGGGTCGTGCTTCTCGTCGCGGAGGGGTTCCATACCTCAGAGTACCTTCCACCTCCCATCCGTTCAATGAGTTCGTAGCGTTCTGGCGAGCTCCATTCGATGTTGAAATTCACTGTCCCCACAGGTTAGGTCTGTGAAGGAGTCGTGACCGAGCAGCGTCCGGGACTGACCGTAGTCGTACCAGGAGCGTCCTAGCGAAGCGTTCACGTCGGCATACATTCTTGCCATGGCCGGTTCAGAACTGCCTGGTGAGCGTCAAGTGCCAGGATCTGTGTAGAGGCGAGGGGTGATGGGGGTGCCCAATAGGGCATTTAGATCAAGGGCAAGGCAGAAGTGGTCACTGGATAGGGGTCATCCCGATTCGGCGTTAGGGTGTCATTTCTAGTTCAATGGTTGATTCGACTATACATCCAGAAACCCGGAAATGATGCAGCATAATATTGAATAGAAACCAGTTAAAAGGAGAGAAAAAATAAGGCTGATGCGTTAAGGATGTGGGTGGACGACATAGCAGTGTCCGTGTACAGTTTACAGCTGAGCGATGAATGAATACACATACTAATGAGGGAATGTGAGTAAC
>JBBPTR010000086.1:0-35567 GCA_038094255.1 Porphyrellus aff. niger
CAAAGCGGTAGATGATAATGCCGGGTGCGGGTGGTTCGACCTTGACCGCTGGATTGGTGATGCCATCTGGTCGAAGAGGAAGAAAAACGTCGCGACTTTCTCCGTCGTTTTGAGGATTAGACAATGTGACTTTTCCAAGGAAATAGCCGCGAGGATGGGCGACCCGGAGGAGCAAAAGGGCCAGGGAGGTTACTATTGAGGTATAGACACCATCTTCTATACTAGAGAAAATGGTGACAACGACCGCAGCAACCCAGATGAAGAATTCAAGGGGTGATACACGCCAGTACGTGTATACCTGAGCAGGCGATGCCACGAGATCTGCGACGGCATGTATGATGACTGCTGAAAGACCGGCGGTGGGGATCCAAAAGAATGCCGGTGTAAGACCGTATAGCGCGACGATGACTACGAGAGCGGATGCAATACCGCCAGCAGGGGTGCGAACTCCCGACTTGGATTGCAATGCGGAACGCGAGAACGATCCAGTTGCGGGGTATGCGTGAAACACGCTGCCGATAGTGTTTGTGACGCCTATCGCAATCAACTCCTGATTAGGGTTGATCTTGTAGTTATTCAGCCGGCCGAAAGCTTGAGATGCGCGTCAGCGCTTTCGTTTGAGCGTACTCGCTCGAACTTACATTTTGCAATAGCAATGTGCTCCAACAAAAGGATGATGGTAGCGACTGGTAACTGAGGGCCAAGAGCTGAAACTAGGTTCGGGTCGATCGAAACTGCGCCAACATTTTGGAAACCCCTGGGAACCTTCTGAAGAATCTTGATCGGATATCCGGTCGCGGTTTTGTGGTCGCGGCAATATAACCATGCTGCGATGGTCAATACCAAGATCACGAACGCATTCCTAGCGACCATGATAAAGAAGAATATCCGAGCTAACAAAAAGTTCGGTCTGAGAGATTCGTTGCAACTGAAGCCTTGGCCTCTTACCGTATCTAGGAAAGCGACGCTGGAGTTTCGTGCAAGTAAAACGAATAGCGTAGAGTGCGACAAGGCCAGTTAAGCCCCACGCGGCATCGAGTTTGGTTCTCGGTAAGCCTTTTAGGGTGTCGATGATGACCTTGTACACGGCACCTCTCGTACTATGGAGACAAGGTATGAATTAGGGTATACGAGTGAGGACGAATGACTCGCTTGAAGCCAGTGATGCCCATCAACCCAGGAAGCTGGCTAGTGACGATGCTGATGGCCGAGCCTGTCATGAAACCACTGACTGCGGGTGCAGGAATGAACTCGACGAGCCAGCCGATCCTCAGAAGTCCAATTGCCAGCACGATGAAACCGCAACAAAAAGCCAGCGTCGTCGCTATTTCCGGTCCGCTCCATTTTCCGTGAAACTTGGAATTGACTTCGGAAATAATTTGTGCGGTGGTGAGAGACATGACAGCGACGGGACCAATGGATACATCCTTGGAAGTGGCGAAGAACTGCATGCAGAGAACGTTAGACCGCGTGGGGTGGTTAAAGGGGAGGCATACACAGTATATCAACACGCCAACGAATGAAGAGTACAAGCCATATTGCGGGGGAAGGGTCGCAAGCTGAGTTGAAAGGGTAGTCAACGACGAGGGGGGGGAAGCACGACAGGCATTTACCTGGGCATAGGACATCCCCTGAGGGACGAGCACGATACCAACCGTCAGGCCGGCGATGAGATCGCCTGTCAACCACCCGACATCTGAGCAACTTGTCAGCACGTCCACGGCTGCATTAGCTTAGACGTACTATATCGCGTGATCCAGCCGAAGATTGGGAATAAGCTTTTGAAATAGTCGATTATCTAGGGAGGGGACGTGAGGGATGTGGAGGGTGGGAGGGTCGTACTTACGCCTCGCTTTGGATCCTTGAACTGGTTCCTGATGTAAGTGGCAGAAGACACGACGGGCACGGCGTCTTCAGGATAGGCAATCAACTTCTTGCCGACGCGTATTGCGGTGGATGCCATGGGGCAACGAAGGTCGGGAGGAGGAGATGCAGGTGAGGGTTGAATGTAGAGGCATGATAACTGGCTTATCATGGGAGTGAAGCACGTCATCCCCGTCGCGACTGACGAGCAGACCAGGGTCCTCGAAATTTCCTTATCTGGTCACATCATCCCTGACGCAGGCACGGCGTACCTACCAGGCAGACTCACCAGACGACGTGCCAAACCCACGAACGTAGTAGATGGGAGGCACACTATCGATAAACGCGTACATGTACATAATAATACATCCCGGTCGAAAGTACTCATTTGCTTACACATTCACGGCCAAAGTCGTCGAGGCGTCCGCTTCACACTTTTTCATCGACATTGTATCATTCCCAGAATTAGCCGGGTTGCATTCGACAGCGCGCAATGCAGCAAGAAGATCAAAGTGGAAGAATGGCGCTTCCTCGCCCAGCAGAGGCGCGCTCTCGGGTATCCCTTCTTCCCCGCCTGCGCGTCTCGGCTGGGACGTCCCATATGCTTCAACGTCTGTTCGTGTGGTCTCCCCCAGCATCTTCCACTCAATTCTACGTGCGTCACCATAGGAAACAACCGGTGCAATTTCGCAGGGCACTTCACCGGCTGAACCAACGCCAAAGCCACCGGCAATCAGCGCTCGCTGTATCCATGGAGAAAGGATCAAGGCGAAGTGGAACTAAATGACATTCGATTAATGACGCCCAATCGCACAATAATCAGGCACACTGACCTCCACCGGTGCGTCGACCCACCGTTCCACTTCGCTTCGAGTATCAATCAATGCTTGAACAGCCGTGGTATCAATATGGGACCTAATGAAATCCATGTCATCAAGACGTCGCGTTGAACGGAAAATCTGATGACTTACACTCCGGAGAAGTCGAGGATGATCGCACGGAGCTTTGGCTTTGCCAAATTTGCTGCCTGAGCTGCTTCAGCACCACCGGAAGCAGGACCAGGGTCATTCCAGGGGCGATCCTGAAGTTTAATCGCACCAACGTCGATACCTCGTCGCATGTTTTCCTTCACATAGTCCACCAGCACAGAATTGACGATCGCACAGTTCGGGTAGAGATAGCTCTCTTCAAAGCGGTAGATGATAATGCCGGGTGCGGGTGGTTCGACCTTGACCGCTGGATTGGTGATGCCATCTGGTCGAAGAGGAAGAAAAACGTCGCGACTTTCTCCGTCGTTTTGAGGATTAGACAATGTAACTTTTCCAAGGAAATAGCCGCGAGGATGGGCGACGCGAAGGAGCAAAAGGGCCAGGGATGCAACGATCGAGGTATAGATGCCATCTTCTATGGTAGAGAAAATGGTGACAAAGACTGCCGCGACCCAGATGAAGAATTCAAGGGGTGATACACGCCAGTATGTGTATACCTGAGCAGGTGATGCTACGAGGTCGGCGACAGCATGTATGATGACTGCTGAAAGACCGGCGGTGGGGATCCAAAAGAATGCCGGTGTAAGACCGTATAGCGCGACGATGACTACGAGAGCGGATGCGACACCACCGGCAGGGGTGCGAACTCCCGACTTGGATTGCAATGCGGAACGCGAGAACGATCCAGTTGCGGGGTATGCATGGAATACGCTACCAATGGTGTTTGTGACGCCAATGGCAATTAATTCTTGGCTGGGGTCTATCTTGTAATTGTTCACCCGGCCAAATGCTTGAAATGCACGTTAGCACTTTCGTATAAGAACACTCGCTCGGACATACACTTTGCGATAGCAACGTGTTCCAACAGAAGAATGATGGTGGCAACAGGCAGCTGAGGGCCAAGAGCTGAAACTAGGTTCGGGTCGATCGAAACTGCGCCAACGTTTTGGAAACCCCTTGGAACCTTCTGAAGAATCTTGATCGGATATCCGGTCGCGGTTTTGCGGTCGCGGCAATATAACCATGCTGCGATGGTCAATACCAAGATCACGAATGCATTCCTGGCGACCATGGTGAAAAAGAATATCCGTGCTAACAAAAATGGATCAACTATCGAGCACCGACACGACCCAACTGTTCGTCCCTTACCGTATCTGGGAAAACGGCGTTGAAGCCTCGTGCACGTAAAGCGGATGGCATAGAGTGCGACAAGGCCAGTTAAACCGAACGCAGCATCGAGTTTAGTTCTCGGTAAGCCCTTTAAGGTGTTGATGATGACCTTGTACACGGCACTTTTCGTACTAAAAATGCGAGGTATGAATAATGGTACACGTGTGAAGACGAATGACTCACTCGAAGCCACTAATCCCCATCAACCCAGGAAGCTGACTAGTGACAATGTTGATGGCCGAGCCTGTCATGAAACCGCTGACTGCGGGTGCAGGAATGAACTCAATGAGCCAGCCGATCCTCAGGAGTCCAATTGCCAGCACGATGAAACCACAACAGAATGCCAGCGTCGTGCCTATTTCGGGTGCACTCCATTTTTCGTGAAACTTGGAATTGACTTCGGAAATAATTTGTGCGGTGGTGAGAGACATGACAGCGACGGGACCAATGGATACATCCTTGGAAGTGGCAAAGAACTGTGTCAAGTAATATTAGTCTGAGAAAATTCTGAAGTGGAGTGCATACGCAGTATATTAACACGCCCACGAACGAGGAATAAAGACCATATTGAGGGGGAAGAGTCGCAAGCTAATTCAATCAGCTGTCAGTCGCGAAGAGGGGAGGGGTGTGTAGTATTTACCTGCGCGTAAGACATTCCCTGAGGGACGAGTACAATACCGACCGTCAGACCGGCAATGAGGTCACCCGTCAACCATCCCGCATCTAAGCAACTATGACGAGTGCATCAGCATATCCATGGATACTGACATACTGTATCGTGTGATCCAGCCAAAAATTGGGAATAAACCCTTGAAATAGTCGATGATCTGATGTCAGGAACGTGAGCGATGTCGGTGAAAGAGCATCCATGGTACTGACACCTCGTTTGGGATCCTTGAACTGCCCCTTGATGTAGGTAGCTGTGGACACCACAGGTACGCCGTCTTCCGGATAGGCTACTATCTTCTTGCCAATGCGTTTCACGGTGGACGCCATAGCAAGAGCGGGTACGCCGAAACAGCAGCAAGGGAACAGGATGGCTCGAGGAGAGGGGCACGTTGGTGCCGTTTATATAGTTTTGGATGCTTCCCCCTTAACGGAGTAGACTGCGTGCCGGCTATCATAGAAGCAAAGCACATACACAGTCCTGTCGTGGCGAGAAATCACTTAATCTCACGAGTGCAAATAGTCCCCTGCGTTATCAAAAATTCCATATCGGATGAGCCTACCAGGCGGTTCCAAGACGTTGGTATACCTGCATGACTCCCCACGGCACTCGGTAGACGGACGACTATCAGATCACATCAGCGTTGTAGCTATAGAAGCCGACAAGACTGGAGAACTAGGCACAACGCTCGCACGTACCATTCAGATGTCGTGTTGTCGCCCGCATGGACTACGCTGGCAGGAACTCTTCCATCAACGGCCAGTGTGGTCCAATCGACGACTTGGAAGTGTACGTAGTGTGTTGGTGCTGACCAGGATCGCGACCTTTCCCCATACGTACTCGGTGTCGGCGTGCCACCGAAAATAATTGCCACGCGTCAAGCCCTTGCTCGACGCCAGTGCGTACGGTGCTGAGCACGCACAATTCCACCCCCGTCCTCGTCCACATCGTCCCTTTTTTTCTCTTTTCTCTCTCTCTTAACGACTAATGACAACCCTGCCAAAGGCTGTTCCGCTCGTCGCTCCTGGCCATACTCGCCCCGTCACCCACCTCTCTTTTTCCCCGATCCTCGAGGACAACACCTATCTCCTCGTCTCAAGCTGCAAGGACGGCAACCCCATGCTGAGAGAGTGGACCGGAGATTGGATCGGCACTTTCCTCGGCCACAAAGGCGCCGTGTGGTGCACCAAGCTCTCTCCGGACGGCTCAAGAGCCGTGTCGGGCAGCGCCGATTTCACAGCGTGAGTGCCGTACGTTACAGAGACGTTCCAAGTACCTCACGTGTCGGCGTACCCACGTTTCGATAGGAAGATCTGGGACACGTTCTCTGGAGAAGCGCTCCACTCTTTCCCCCACAACCACATTGTTCGAACAGTTGCAATCTCAAGGACATCCTCTCACATACTGACCGGCGGACAAGAAAAGAAGGTCCGTATCTTCGATCTCGCGCGCCCTGATGCGGAAGCGGATCTCCTCGGAGACCCGGGCACCACTCCGCACGACAAGACGGTAAAGAGCGTCGTATGGGTTGGCGAACATACCGGCGTGTCGGCGGGCGAAGATGGTATTATAAAGTGCGCGTCTCACTTGACTCTCGGCCGTATTGTGTTCATAGGTTTCAAGATGGTGGGATCTACGGACACGGAAGCTCACAACCTCGCTTGCATTCCCGAATCCCATCACTTCCATGGAACTTTCCTTACAAACGGGCCGCCTTGTTGTCACGTCAGGAGAAACCGTGGCATTTATACCTGCGTTGCCAAGCACGACACCAACTCACAGTCTTAACCTCCCGTATTCGCCGTCATCTGCTTCGGTCCACCCCATCCAGCAAGACCGTTTTGTCACGGGAAACCTTGGGGATGAATGGGTCCGAGTGCATGGGATGGATGGTGAAGAAAGGGAAATTCTCAAAGGTCACCATGGCCCTGTGCACTGCGTGGAGTTCAGCCCAGATGGTGAATTGTACGCAAGTGGTAGTGGTGTGTTTTCCCGTTGGCATGACATGCGGCATTATCATCTGATGATCACATTTACCCATGCGATTCACCACCCTTCCAGAGGACGGTATGCCCAAATTCGTTCGTATGCCTACGATCTGCAGCGCTGAACACTTGAAATGACGCAGGTACTATCCGACTTTGGCAAACGACACCTGGAAAGAGTTACGGCCTGTGGCAGGGCAATGCCAACGGTGGTTAGAAATGGAGCGGCAGGGAACTTTCAACGTTCATACGTCAGGGTGCGGCGACGTCGTCCTTTTGCACTATTTCTACTTTGTTGGTGGCTACATGCCTGATATGCGACTAATTGTAACAGACTCTCATATGAGGTGGGATAGCTCAATAAGGCATCTCGGCGCGCATTTGATTTCTAATTTTATTTGCGGCTCGGTCCCGCGAAAGCGGCGGCTCTGTTCTCGAGCTCGACGTGCCAACTTCTAATTGTTCGAACGCCCATTGTGCGGCGATATTAAGAATGTGCACTGTTCCTGGGTCACTCGGAACTGTCATTCACAATTAGCCAACCACTCTTTGGTGGCAACTACGTTGGGTCCCGCGGATCACCGCAGTAGACTTGTTGGCCGCGAGAGAACTGGCGTGAGCCATTCCCGGTGCGCAGATGTTGAGCCCGTCGGGCTGACAGCAATATCTTGCGCGAATTCATCTCCGCTTGATACGCGCGTCCTGACGGTTAACGTTGATCCACAATCAGGTCCCACTCCCGGAACAACTAAGAAAGTGAGCACCCATCAACGAGTTGCTGGACAGCCTTATAATTAAATAGGGGTTTCGTTCATCATCTCCGAAGCGGCACATCTTTTGCCCTTGGATCAAGACTTCCGACCATGGCTAATATATCTCGTTGTTAAGCGCGCCAGTGTACTGATTGGCTGAGGGCTACGTACTCCCTGATCCCTGGATATCTAACCGATGTTTGCAGGGACACAGTAACCACCTCATATCTGAGCATCACTGAAACCTTTCCCACCACGGGACGAATCTTTGGCTCGGAGGACCGGGCCAACGCGAGACAAGAACCTATCTCGTTATTGTTACATCATCTTTGCGCTTGCTGAAACTGTTTCTTGTTTCAACGGAGTCCCAAGGCCGTGGCCGCAGCACCGCCAGCCTCTGTCCGCGTTCCACGCCCATTCTTCATCAACCGGAACGAGCGAATCCCGCACATAGCCCAGCACACCTGGCTGCACTACGGGATCCACTCAACGATCAGAGCTGCGCGAGAGCCCACGTGCGTCAACGCCATTGGCCAACATGCACGATTTGGGGGAAGGTGTCGATTCCCCTCCTCAGTCGAACCCTTGGACACGGAAGCTGCCCTAGGAACAACATCAGACCCTGTACATGCAGTGCGATCACGAACGTTCTCTGAAATACAGGGACATCAACAACGTTACGAGTCGTCGCATTGTAACCAAGTAGAAAGACGGAACTCACCACGCGATTTTGGCTCGCTCGGAAATGAATTACGAATTTGATACAGTGAGGACTTTTTGGAAAGGAGAGGGACGTGGCGGGTCTGGAACATCGGGAAAAGGGGGGTAGAATGGACGTATACGTGTTGCGAACGCAACGTCACACTAGCCACATCAATCGTCCCAGGTGTCTGAGGGACAAACCAATGACGTCTATCGTGATATGCCTTGAAGCAATAGAACGGACATGAACGTATTCAAAGTCATCGATGTCGCCACCGACTTTCACTGCGGTTGGAATACAGATTGTTTAATTCATCATCGGGAAGAAGCATCGTTTCCGTTACTTCGATGACCGAGCACGAAGTCATGGTGTGCGTGGCGAGGTAGCGGACGGGCTGGATCACGCCTGGATCACATAGAACGCATCCAGGTTAGCGCATGCTGCACATTGTGTGCAAGTTTGGAGGGGCCCATCGAGGTGGCGGGATGAACGACAGAAGTATGGAACGCTGTGGAAAGACGCGATGATTAGGCTGGCTCTGCGGCGAGTGACCTGAAGTATGGGCATGTATATCGTGGACGGAAGTTGTACTATCGTCCATGATGTCACGCTCGGACGCTCCTTCAACCCGCAATGATGGCTGACTGTGGTTGCAAGGATCAATGTGTGATGTCACGGTAGTAGATTCCTCTCGTTGGTTTGAAAGCCCTTACCTCGTGCAACCGCCACAGAGACGAAAGACAGAAGGAAGAGGACCATGGACGATTTGACGGTGCGCTATTCAGACCGTCTTTCAGAGATCTTGGCACCCCGGTGCCATCTATATTCACGGGTTCGAGAGTGTACGTTCAGCAGAACACAGGTGTGTTGGACATGGATCTGAAAGACGTTTTGTGCATCCTCTGCGACAGAGGATCGAATCCGTCATCGAGCTCGAGCTAGATGAATCTGATAAGATCACGCGCTGGTGGATAAATGGAACGGCACGGAATTGCCCGCGCATCATGGCGTAGGGTGGCTCCGACTCTGGTTAGACGCATGTATCACTCCGTACCAGCTGGTCAGACCCAAAGGGAGAAACGTTGCCAGCGCATCCATCCTAGAATGAATGCAACGACGTCATGAGTAGTCCAACTTGCCAGTGTCAGGTACTGTACCGAAACCTGCCTCGATTGGCTATATGAGATCGGGCAGCACTCTGACCATGCCTGCGTGGGGTTCGAACGTGAAGCAAAACACCCTCTAGCAGTGTGGTGAACATTCGCGTTAAGACCTCATCCGGTATTACGGATGGGTTGCCCGAGATAAGCCACCCAAGGTATGGTACGGTCAGAGGACAGATATGTACACATGGGAACCCTGCATGTATCTTTCCGGGCTTTGCTCATGTGCCTGAAAAAATGCGATCAGCTGGACGTCTCCGTCGCTCGAAGCAGTAACAGAGCGATAGGTATGTCCCACGGGCGGGGTATCGAGCGATAATCGATATCGTCGTCTCTCACCAGCTCTCGATTCACAATGGCATCCACGTAAGTAAGACAGACGGTGATCCTAATAGCAGATCGATTCATGATGCGGACAGGAGAAGAGTACAATCTATGTCGCCTCTTGCCCCGCTAGGCATTGAAGCAGCGCTCAAGGCGAAAGAAGACCCCACCTTGGTCGTCCGCCCGAAGATCTTTGACGAGTTTGCGCTTACGGATCGCGTTGGACTCGTATCTGGGGGGAACAGGGGCCTTGGACTGGAAATGGCTATCGCACTCGCCGAAGCGGGTGCGCGGGTCGTGTACTGCTTCGATCTTCCAGAGGAGCCATCTCAAGAGTTCAAAGCGTCTCGAGAGTACGTGAGCAAGTTGGGGAATGGGTCGAGGTTGGAGTACTTTAATGCGGACGTGAGGAATCAAGGGCTGCTTTGGAAGAAGGCGGAAGAAATTGGGGACAAGGAACAGCGATTCGATTTTTGCGTTGCAGCTGCAGGGATCCTGAAGCCGCACGTGGAGTGCTTGGAGTACTCTGCACAAGAATTCCGAGAGGTGAGTGGACACGAGGAGATGGAACAAGGGACGCTGATCATATATGCGACGCAGGTCATGGAGGTGAACACGACTGGGGTGTTGTTCACTGCGCAGGCAGCTGGACGACAGATGGCGCGATTTGGCCGTGGAGGGAGCATCGTCCTGATCGCGTCCATGTCGGGGAGCATCACGAACAGGGTGAGCAGAGAGCGAGACGCTCAGGGTGTGACTGACGTGGATGCAGGACCACGCGTGGGTGGCGTACAACACGTCCAAGTCTGCGGTGCTGCAGATGGGACGGAGCATGGCGTGCGAGCTGGGGCCACAGCGGATTCGAGTGAACACGCTGTCTCCCGGATACATCCACACGCAGTAGGTGGACACGACACGGCTGTGTGGTATGGCTGCTGATCGACGCGACGCAGAATGACGGCTGCGTATCTGGACAAAGAGCCGCACCTGTTTGACAAGTGGTCTGGCATGAATCCGCTCGGACGACTCGGACGACCGGACGAGATGCGCGGTGTGGTGACGTGGCTCGCGTCCGACGCGTCCAGCTTCTGCACTGGCAGCGAGTGGGTGTGTTTTACCTCTACTTTTCCTGATACTAACATGCTGGTAGTATTCTGGTGAGCGGGGGACATCACGCGTGGTGAGGTCACGTGTACGATTACGTAATAGACTGTGTGACTTGTTACCATAAATGGAATGATCTCGATCAGCGCAGCGAAAGTGATGACTGCGGATTGTCGACGGGAAATGCGCAGCGACTTTCTTCGTCTCTGCGGTCGACCGCCATGAACCCGAAACCGACAGACATCGCTGAGCGTATGGTCGCATTCCAGCGCAGAAACGCACAGTACGTCCACTCACCCCCTCCTCGTAACCCCCCCCTCATCCCCCACAGCGCGACCAGACGCTCCGAACGCCCCACCTCTCCCCGCAAACCACCCCGCACAGACGCAGACCCAGACGACTTTGGCCGTCGTCTCAAAATATCACCCCAAACTCGCACCCAGCAGCAGCCAAAACACCAGCACAAGCTGTTCAACCCAGACACAGATCCAATCCCTCTCCGGCGCACCCACGACCAAGAACCCGCCTCGGACGCTACCAGCAGCTCCTACGTCCCCCGCAACCCCGCACCGTCCAACCACCGCGATCCCCCCTCCCACCAGCGGCTCTTCGACCACCGCAAGGACGACCCCGTCCGTTTCTCCGTCCTCGCCAGACCCTCGGGCGGTTCCAAGCCCACTCCAGCTCCAAAACCCTCTGTCGACCATGTCTCCGCGTCCTCCACGTCCTCATACGCACACTCCGTCGCTTCCTCTTCCTTCACCCTTTCCTCAGGCACGACCGACAACTCGTCTGCCGCCTCTGCACTTTTCGACAGCAAACCTCGCGAAGAACCCGGAAATAACGCTTTCGCGGTTCAATTAAAGAAGCTCTACCGCAGCATCTCCGCCCTCGAGTCAAAAATTCTTGCAGAAGACGTCGACGAAAATCCAGATGAATCCCGCGTTCTCCTCCACGCCCGAGCGCGCGACGTCTCAGACGAGGAACTCGAACAGCAAAAGTGGCTCAAACTCATCTCAGACCATAAACGGTAGGTCGGGCGCTCATTCACCACTCCCGTTCTCATCCCTTGTCCCAGACTGGCCGACATGATGCACAACCTGATGGAGATCTCCCTCGCACCTTCCGTGCCCGCCTCGCTGCGCGTCATTCCGACAAAGTACAACATCATCATCAGACTCTGGACACACGCCTTTCACAAGCTCCTCGAGGCTCTCCGTCGCGCTTCGTTTTCCTCCCCTCTCGCTTTAGAGCACCTCCAAGATTTCATCTACTTCGCTTACATCTTCTACACAGGTCTCCTCGAAGAGCCTAGCCTCAAGGCTTTCCGCTCTGGCTGGCTCGAGGCACTTGGAGACCTCGCGCGCTATCGCATGGCCGTCGCCGCCATGGTCACCAGTAATCAGTTATCGGGTTCTGCGCTTACGGCAGACGCTGTGTCACAGGCCAACGCCGCCTCCGCAGACGATGTCAGCGATGCTCAGAAGAGCAAGTCACAAGTCAGCGCCAGGTCGTCTTCCTATCGACCAGCAGCGCGAATCAACGACTCACCTACGCCGAGCGTCGGAGTTGTCGCCGCGCGGATGATGCAAGTCGAGCCGGAAAAGGAACGTTGGCGGTGTATCGCCAAGGAATGGTATGCTCACGGCATCGCTGACACCCCCGGCGCAGGCAAGCTGCACCACCACCTTGGCCTCCTCAGTCGCGAGGTCGAAACCGAAGAACTCCGAGCGGTCTACCACTTTGTCAAAAGGTTCGTGGCTTTCCCCGTCCATCTAAGCAACTCTGATGACGTTCGACGCCAGCATGACCTCGCTCCATCCGTTCTCGACCTCGAGGGAATCTATCCTTCCCATATGGTCGGCGACCGCTCAGTCCCGTCGGTCTCAACCCGACGCGACAGCTCCCGAATTATTTGTCCTCCTTCACGGCATGTTGTTTACCAACATCGAACTTGATGACTTCTCTCCTACGCTTTCCCGTTTTGTTGAACGCCTCGAAATCGAGGGTGCTGAAGAACGCCAATGGATCATGATGGCAGTCACCAACATTGGCGCCATCATGGAATATGGTCGACCCGGCGGTGTCCTACGCAGGGCGGGTAGCGCGGGCGCTCGCGATGCAGCGTCGACGATGCCTTTCCGCGTTTTCGCAAAACGAAACGTTCCTGTACAACCCGAGGAAGACTCTGAGGAGAAGCGGATGGACGTAGACGACGAAGCAACGAGGTTCGAGCTCGCTCAGGTTCAAACATCCCCGACACTATCAGACAGCCCAGCATCCATCGAACTATCTCAGGCGTTCAAGTACGCAATGCAGCTTTCATTCTCCATACTCTCTTTGGTGCTCCGCAATCCCACGCGCAAGGCATCGCCTTTCGCGGAGTCGACCGTCAATCCTTATCTCACCGTCGTTCTCACCTTCCTCGCTACCATCAGCAAGCACGCTGAAACGCTCGCTATTCTGGAACGGTTTGTTCCGTGGGAGGACCTCGCAGTGTTCTTCGCTTCGATCCCGAAGAATATTTTTGCGTCGCAGGGACTACATGTTCCCACACTCACTGCCTCGGAACGTTGGGTGATGCTCACCAGCGGTTGTGCACCGCCTCTTTCTGAAGACTGGTGCATGCGCGGCATGGAGTGGGTCGGCCGCAAGGTATTCGAACGCGGGTACTGGAAGAGCGGGGAAGATCGTCGTGTGGAAATTGAGGTGTTGGACATCGAAGAAGGTAACCAGCTGACCGATGGCATCATTCAAGACGAGGACGCCGACGAACGCAGTGACGAGGTGAAGAACGAGAACACGCGACGATGGACGAGGATTGCGCGTTCCGCAGTCAATCTGGCTGGGTTCGTCGACGGTTTTACGTGGGCGGAAGGGACGCGCGAGTGGAAAGTGGATGGGGTTCTCGAGGCGAAAGTACGCAGATGGAGAGATGAGGATCGTCATGAACGCGAACAAGATGAGATTCGGCGTAGAGGCCGGAGGTGGACCGACGATGCGATGGACATCGACGCCGAGGATGCAGAGGCGGATGAAACTTCGGAGAGCGAGGACGACGAGGAGGACTCGGAAGAGGTGAAAGCATTGAAGGTAGGCGTTTTTTTGACCCATCGTCGGTGTAGGCTAACATGTTTGCAGGCACGGCGGCGATACTTGCGCTCCTTGCTCACTTCTGGACAACGGTTACCACTACCTTTGACCCAGCGCTCGAAACGGCATTCACGCAGGACAACTCGGCCTGCGCCGACGCTAAACGTCGTTCCCGGCTACAGTATCCTTGTGCTGGATACTAACATTCTACTGTCTTCGTTATCCATCGTAGCCTCGATCGTGGAGTCACTGCAGTGGACCGTCGTCATTCCCGTCCCAGTCATTATGGAGCTCGACGGGTTGTGCTCCAACACATCCCGGCTTGGCGAGACCGCGCAGGAGGCCGTCGCCTACATCACCACACACCTCCGGTCGCACGCAATGTCGCTCAAAGTTCAAACGTCGAAAGGCAACTATCTCACATCACTCAGCGTTCGCACTGAACAAGTCGAGTTTTCCGATGAAGCATCCTGGGACCGATGCATGGACGATCTGATTCTCAAGGCGGCGATCTGGCAAGATGAGCACTGGATCGATCGGTCTGCGCTTCTCAAGGGCGGTCCAGCGGGATGCGACATGAACAATGCCGTCAAGGTCGTACTACTGAGTCTTGACCGCAATCGTGCGTCGTCTTTATCCGCTTCGTGTCTATTTTCGTGACTAATCCCGCGTCGACAGTGCGGTTGAAGGCGCGTTCCCGGCAGCTGTCCGCAGCAGGGGAGAAGGACTTGGCTGCTATTCTCGCATGTGGGACGTAACAAGGACCCTTTGGTTTACAATATTTAATTCCTCCGTGATTTTAGCCCGTCGGGGAACGCGCTCCGAGATGGCACGTCGTGATTGAGGCTTTGGATAGGCGAACCTCGGTGATAGCACGCCAGGAGATGTCAGAGTTCTAGACCACGAAGGGGCTTTTGGGGTCATCTTCGTTATCGATACTGTTGCACCATACCCTCCCCTATTGCATACCTTACCCCTTTTCGTGTTGTACTCTCTTTGGTAGTATGTGTGTAAAGACGTTAATTCTATCTGAAACGCGACGATCAGCGTGCTTCCATTCGCATGTCTTTACTACATGACGTTTTAAAGCGCATCTATCCGTCTACTCGTAAATCATGTTTGCCTGGGTAAGGTCGTACTGGTGCGTCCCATCGGGGAACCACCTTGGAGCCCCAGTGAGCGACTGCCACGGATCGGAATGAAAAAATGACGCACAGCTTGATCTCTTTTTCAGCGTTTTCGATCGAGTCGGAGCCATGGCAGATGTTGCGACCGACCGCGAGGGCGTAATCGCCGCGGATCGTTCCTGTGAGGGTACGCGTCGTTCAGCGGGGAGACAGAGAGGTGCAGGACACGACATACCAGCTTGAGAGGCGAGGGGGTTGGTCGCGCCGAGCATCGCACGGCCTGTCTTGACGGCGTCAAGACCCTCGATGACCATGCAAAACACGGGGCCGGTCTGCATGTACTTGATCAGTCCGGGAAAGAAGGGCTTGTCCTTGAGATCGGCATAGTCTGTGGGGAATCGGACACATCAACGCGACGATGCCGATCGAGATCTTGCTGGAGTGTGGACGTACGGTTCTCGAGGTGTTCTTTGGATGGGCGGGCGAGTTTGGCTGCGATGAGCTTGAAGCCACGTTCCTCGAATCGGGTGATGATCTTGCCGACGAGACCGCGGTCGACGCCGTCTGGCTGTATTGGGTGAGATCTGTCTGCGACGGAGAGGGGAGATGGATACCTTGACCATGATGTAGGTGCGTTCGTGTATGTTGACGTTGGACATGGCTGGATGGTATCTGGCCAAGGGAGACGCGACATCTCCATGTACTAGTACCAAACAGGTACAAACAGTCGTTTTTCCGAACGGTCCCGGTCGACGCCAGCAAGTATCGCAAGACAACATGAACGCGCTCGGACCTTCCCTCGCACCGTACGTCCGCTCCTCCCGTTCCCTCAAAAAGTTCGTCACACCCATCGCCCACTGGTACACCGACCTGATGGGCTACCGCCGGATGGGCCTCAAGTACGACGACCTCCGTGTGTACTCTTTGTTCAAACCTAGTGCCATCCCAACGCTCATGGCCCCACGTTTTTTTTTTCGGCGAAAACAGAAATGGAGGAGCTGCCCGAAGTACAGAGGGTACGTCGTGCCTGAATTGTGCGGCTGCTTGGTCGCCGAGAAGTCGCTTTTAGGCACTGGGTCGTCTGACGCCCCGCGAAGCGTACGACCGGGCGTATCGCATGAAGGTGTCACTGCACGCGAGCACTATTCACAAGGACTTGCCAAAGGAGCAGTGGGTCTCTGCCAAAGACGTATGCACAACGCTACCCGCTCAGAGGCCGTCCCTGATGCTCGTTTGACAGGACGTCCGTTATCTCAAACCACACATCGAGTCTGTCATCAAGGAAGACGAGGAGAGGGCCGCTTGGGACAACATGACTGTTCAACGAAAATAGATTTGTTTGTAGACACCGCGACTACCGATATCCGTGCGCAATCCACGCTACGTTGTCGCCATTCCGACAGCGGCTCTCATCCTCTACTTATTATTACACGGGTACCACATGACAGCAACTCTATCGCACTTGTTTGAAAATACAGTCATTTCACAAAGCCTTCTCGAGAGGAGAAACAACCTTTCTGCCCTGGTAGAAACTGATCACTCTCTTAGCGACTGCAGCAATGTCTGGGATGGGGAGATCAGTCCGAGTCACAGGTCCAAATCAGGGGACGCACTGCTGCCGGTAATGCCCATTTTCTCGTAGACTTTCTGGTACGGACCTGAGGCTCCCCATGCTGGCAAGCCGTATTGCTGAGAACCAGACATTAACATTGTCATCACACAAGACGCGCTCCGCACTGACCTCATGACTGTATTTCTGCCATCCGACGGTCGACAATGCCTCCAACGACAAGATAGGAGCCCCACTCCTCAGGACACTCAACCTATATTCCTTGTCCTGCCTGTCGAATACGGACCAGCACGGCAAGCTCACAACACGGACTTTGCAGTCCTTCCTGAGCTCGCTTGCAGCCTCCAATGCGATTGGAACTTCGCTTCCGCTGCTAACAATTGTCAGGTCCTCGTCGTCCGCATCGTGCAAAACATATCCGCCGCGTGCGGCGCGCTCGATCGAGGATCCCTCGAGGTTAGGGAGGTTCTGGCGCGAGAGCGACAGAATGGAAGGCGTATGCCTGCTCTGGATCGCAACGAGATAGGATGCAGAGGTCTCATTGCCGTCCGCCGGGCGCCAAAAGTCGAGGTTCGGGATAGCGCGGAAGTGGACGCCAGTTTCAACGGGCTGATGAGTTGGGCCGTCTTCACCGAGACCAATAGAATCATGTGTTGCTGTGACGGATAAACAAGTAAACGGATGCAAACCAAAGGCGGAACACTACGCACCGACCCAGATTACCTGGTGCTTGCTGAGAGCCGATAATCTCACAGCGCCGGCTGCGTACGACACAAAATTCTGCACTCTAGTGAGACACGGGTACATCGAGTCCACCATCACACACACCAAGAAAGTCCCGACGAAAGGTATAATACCGCCATATGCCGCGAGACCGTTCGCAATTGCACCCATAGCGTGCTCACGAACACCATAGCGGATGTAGGTTCCTGCATAGTTTCCTAGACCAGTGCTAGGAGGCTGGAAATCGATGGTTCCCTTTGCCTTAGTTAGGTTGCTACCGGTTAAGTCTGCCGATCCTCCCAAAAGGTCTGGAAGCCTGGGCGTTATGGCATTCAGAACAATCTCGGAGAACTTTCTGGACGCTTGCGCGGGGTCGCTGGGCTTGTAGGTCAGCAACGATGTCTTCCATCCTTCCGGGAGTTCTCCAGCAATCCGACGCGTGAGTTCCGCGTGCTCTTTTGGATAAGCCTTGCCATATTCCGCAAGTAAAGACGCCCAAGTTGCCTCCAGCTCGGCGCCCCGGGCGGCGGCTGCGTGGTAGGTGGCATATGCCTCGTCGGGAATATAGAAGCTCTTATCCGGTGGGAAATTGAATTTACTCTTTAGGGCTTGGATGTCATCGGCCTTGAGGGCTGCGACACATTAGGCACGGGCGGGGAAAAGATGCTTGTAGCCACGCACGAGAACCGTGGACGCCGTGAGTGCCCTGTTGCTTAGAACCATACCCAATCGTCGTTCGCAGTCGGATGAGGGTGGGCTTGGACTTTTCACGACGAGCGGCTGCGATTGCACTGTAAATTCCGTCTAGGTCGCTACCACAGGGGTCGGCCAAAACATACATCAGACAAAATAATATCACATCACCTGTCTCCGTTATCAACACGAATAACGTGCCAACCATATGCCGAAAATCGCTGGCTGACATCTTCTGTGAATGCAACAGCAGTATCACCATCGATGGAAATATCTGTGCAAAGGCGATGTTAAAAGACGGCGTTATACACAAGCACCCAGACTCACGGTTGTCGTCGTAGATCTAGGAATGCTCCTAAGTATTGCGAAGGTTTCTCAGGGAGGTGAGATGTACCCACAACGATGAGGTTGCCCAGCTGCAAATGGCCAGCGAGAGACGCGGCCTCGCATGCAACACCTTCCATGAGGCAGCCATCTCCGGTGAATACTAGCGGTGCACGAGTATAAATAGCTCGTCCGTACGACATGTGATCACGCCTACCATAGGTGTAATTATTTATCAGGTCAAAACTGTCGCGGTTGAACACAGCGCCAAGATGAGCCTGAGCGATGGCAAGGCCGACGCCATTTGCGAAACCTTGACCCAATGGCCCAGTGGTGACCTCGATACCTATGTGCAATACTGGTCAGATGGATAGAGGGATCAGACAAGTTGACACTACCATCGGTGTGGTTTGCCTCTGGGTGGCCAGGAGTCAAAGAGTCAATTTGCCTAAATGCCTTGAGGTCGTCGACGGACAGCTTGTATCCAAGAAGGTGCAGCATGATGTATTGTAAAGCACAACTATGTACCGACGAATCAAGATCGGATATGCGATGGAGTACGACGGTCCACTTACGCGTGTCTGGAACGACGACGTGAGCCATTGATGGAATGAAGGTGAAGTCACTTACCCATTGGAAAGCACGAAACGGTCACGGTTAAACCACTTAGAGCTCTTGGGGTTCGCATTGAAGAACCTTATATCTCTATGTGAGGAGGCGGGAAATGATGAAGATCAACGTTTACTGGGAGAAAAGTACGTGGGCGACAGGAGCCATGCCCATGGGTGCACCTAAGATGCTGTCAGCGGACGAGACTAGCCGCGATGAATGTTTGCTCACCGGGGTGACCAGAGTTGGCCTTGGCGACGACGTCTGCAGCGAGGGTGCGGATAGTCGCGATACAGACCGCATCAGTGGAACCGAACTGAGCCATGGGTCGATGGTTGGTGGTTGGAAGAAGGAGAGATAAGGGTCAGGAGCGATCTCTTTTGCTGATTAAATATGTGGCATAAGCCTCGGCAAGTTTCGTCTGATCCGCTGACAAGTACTTTTGTCATGCACCCACAGCTGTCTGACAAACGCGACGGTATGTACAACCGTCAGACAATCCCAGACTCTTCCTCACCGTCTCACAGTCTGCCGAGAGTTCATCGAGGCCCTGGATCTTTGCCACTCCAGCAACTGGAAACGTTTGACTGGCGGCTGCAACGAACAAAAGTCTGCCCTCATCCAATGTCTCCGCAAGGAGGTGCGAGCCCAGTCTCCTCCCATCTACACCCTCGTCTAGACGTGTCTCATACAGAGCCGTGAACGCTCGAGCCGCAATCGCGCCGCTGCCAAAGAGCGGCGGCTCAAAACCGAACAAGTGTGGAAAGAACTCCACGAAGACGATTAACTTGTCCCTGGTTACGCTGCGGGCACATCTGCTTGACCTGCCCAAAAGCCACCGCAAGGCCGAGTTCCTGTTGTACATGAACCTCTCAGACTATGAGCGCCACAATGAAAATAAATTTTAATCCGACAATCCCGAATAACGTACATGCACCTCGACGAGGCAAGACCCATTGAATTTTCGCCAACACGGACAATTTACCTCTGTCTACGTACAAGTCGTGATACGGCTGTGTGGTCGAGCCTTATGGCGTTCCACGTCTTTTGCTATACCCTAGTGGCCGGCCGCAATCCAGTTCGTTCCGTGTCGCCAGCTTTACCGGGTGGGTTCGCAAACGAAGAGTTTGCGTGAGGCTGCTACCATAATGGAGTGCCACTTAAACTCGAATTTTGTCAAGTCTGAATACCTTCCTGATGGACTGCGCCTGGTTAACTGGATCGTGGAAGTTTTTGTTTTCTGGTACGCCTTATCCTCATCTCGTTTCAATTCTCCCAACTAAATGCTCGTTTATAGGACATTCTCGTAATGATTCAACTGCTTGCCAATGGATTGATCTTTGCTGCTATCCCACCATTGAGGTGCACGTCCGTGTCAGTGATCGTTTCCTGGCGGTCGGATATCCGTCGGTGATTACGAGGACCTGCTAACCCGTTGCTTGCTATCTTTGTTGCCCATTGGGTGTGCCTGTTAACTCTGGATTTCATGACGGCAGGGTCGCAACTCCGACAACGAAAGTACTGCAAGACCTACCTCTCATGGGTTCCCACCGTGGTTCTTACTACCTTCAGCGTCAGGGATTCAACACTGAGTAACCAATAATCGATTCATATCTAATGAAATTCTTCCATGGCAGGAGGATATCATATGAGGAATGTACACGAACCATAATGTATAAAGATAGGTCGAATAACAAGTCTATTATAAAATGTCGCGCCTATGGTTGTTCCGACCTTTGCCTTGAAGGCGTAAACAGTCCACCGACGACGCTGGACATGGTTTCGGTGATTTGACGTTGTTGCACCTGTTTAACGAGGAACAAACGAACGTTGGTAGAGTTCCAAATTCCGAGAGGCGACATCCCATGCACGTATATCTCACCCCAGATTAACGAGGTGAGCCAGACGATGGAAGCGTCCGACCACTGGTGCAAAACTTAGCCAGGAAGAGATTGGATAAATAGCATACGGACCATAAACCTCCGAGGATACACTGGAGGCTTTGGTGGAAGGACATCCACAAGTGTCACGCTTTGCAAGAAATCTGTGATAGCGCCAGCTGTATTTGCTTTTTGACGACCAGCTTGCAAGTTTTGGACCTTGGGGAGAAGCTCCGAAACAACTAGCATCACAGTGTCGAGAGGAAGGCTGTACAAGGCGCTGGTTTGGGAAATGATCATCAAAGGGGATCAGGTGCTTACCCTTGCTGCCAGGAAGTCACCTGGTACAGATGTATTTAGTGCTGATCACGCGTAACCACGGGTAACTCACCCATTCTTGAGTGGGAACGAAGCCGTTCCGACCGATCCCAGTATTCAGAGCTCTCTCAACACTGCAATTTGCATCCAATGAAGGTGACCTCCGTTCCCTCATTTTCCCTCTTGCCTTCTCAGAAGTCGGGGTGCCAGGAGAGCTCTCGGAGCCCTGCGTGACGACCGGTGGGACGGCGGGCCCTTCTTCGCCCTCCATACTTCGATCTTGAGGCGACTCTGTTCCTCGGTCAAGAGTATCCTGTTGTTGCAGTAGTCGAATCTTTTCTGCATGCGGATCTCCCCTTTCAAGATCTTCTTCTTCGCGACGAAGTCCTTTTATATCGCGTTCTGGTTGTGCGTCTTGCTGTTCTCTAGCAAGTTCAATACGCTTCATGTCGCGTAGTGCCTGGGCCAGAGTGAGGGTGCCGAGTTCTTGGAATGTCTGGTGCGCAGTGAGGATCCCATACAGAAGGTTGGGGTTGTCGGACAAATGATGGAATATTACAGAGTTAAACACCTCAAGCCTAAGGCTATTAGTGAGCAAATTCGATGAGACCGGCGGTTGATACTCACATGAAAAAGAGTAACCTAGGGTGACTCTCGTCAGACAGGAGGAAGCGTGGGTTCGAAAATGAATTGAACATCTGGATAAGCCGTGTTGACGAGACGACAGAGAGATTCTTGAAGTACGGCGCGGCATTGGACAAAGCGATGATAAGAGCAGGGTACAACGAATTGAACGTCCCAGATGTCATTGCTACCATCGAGTAGATCGCCTGAATCACATTCAGTACCTGCAATGGACCTTCGACGCATTGATGTCATAACTCACCGTAATCATAAAATCAGCAGCTGTTCCAGGAGTTGCCCACTTCGCGGGTATCGATACCTTGATAGGATTCGACAGTTTGTTTCCGAACGCAGGTTCTGCTGACAAGGTCTGCACGATGTAAGTCAACGCACGACAGAGACCATGTTGCCCTAAATAGCACTGTGAACACATGTGGGAGATAATGTTCTTGGAAACCTACGAGGCTTGTCCTTGATATCTAAGCCATAGCACAGAAGGTATGCCAATACATCCGTTGCCTTATCAGAGTCCAAAAGGTAGGCACGAAATTTCTAGAACGCAATGAAATGAGCAGGTGGGAGCAAAGCTTGAGGTTACAGATCTAACCTTGTTCAACTCAATCATCTTCCACAACAGGATAACTATGAGTAGTGAGAATCCGATGACACTTGCGATTGAGCAACTACTTACTAATTTCTGGTACGTATGGCACGGATTTTCTAGAACCTGGGAGCAAGTTGTTCATGACAGCGAGTTGTTGCTCCAAGATAATCGTGATGCCGTCCAGTACGAAAGTAAAGTCTTGTGTGCGATGCTTAACGAGGGTCAGCTTACCTTCTACATGTTGATGAACACCGACTTGCCAGTTTCGCTAAAAAATACCGAAATGCATTTGTTTTACTGGTTGGTGCGGAGGTCACGGAGTCCCCGTTTCCTATTGAAGCGTCGCGGGCGGGGCCACCCTGAAAGTCGAGCAGGACACAAAGGACCTGCAGGCACACGCCAACGAGGGTAGTTCTGGGGTCTTCCCCTTTGAAAACGAGGTGATTGTACGGCATTCTGCCTGCCATGCTAGCGATGGTGACGTTCGTCGTTTTCGAGGAGTTTATCACCGTGTTGAGCAAGGAGCATAACAAGGTCAGAACATCCCGACGAGGAGTTTTTCGGACCACATGGAGAGTGTAGAAAGACGGTTTACTGAACAGCGATCCAGGAGAAACATACATTTGACGGGATAATAGCACGAGGAGCAAGCGTAAAACCTCGGATTTATTCGAGTCATACTGAGAGTTCGGGCCTGGATCGCTGGTAGTACCCACACCTTTCTCCCTACGATCAAGGCGTCACGGGCGAACTAATGAAATGACTCGACTAGCGCACCAGATAACATAATTGATCTTGTAATGGTCAAGCTGTATTTTGGTAGGCAGAGTAAACCCGCAGCAAAACAAAAGATCGTTGATACAACTAAACAATTTTTCACAGAGGGATGGCAAGAGGATCTTGTCTGATTTCAATTGAGATTCAGAACCCTCGGAGATCGGCTTGGTCGCATCGCTGCTCTCGCTCTCGTCATCCTCGTCGTCTTCGATGACGAATTGGGGTGCTTCTTCAGCGGGAGATTGACCCTCGTCGTCCGCTTCAACTTTCTTCCACAGTACTTCAAGCTCGAATGCATTCGATTCACCCTCGACTTCAAAGACGACGGGAAGTACTCTTTGGAGGACGCGGATAGCGTTCAAGACCTCTTTGGTAGTATTGCGTTCTGTCGTGCTAGATTTGATGAAGGAGGTTGCATATGAGGCCACGGAACCGCCGGTTGCGGAAGGAAACGTATGGTCAGAAACCAGATTGAATAACCGAGATGTGAGAACTCGTATCAAGGTGGCGACGTTTTCGGGAGCGTCCAACATCGCGCGACGAACTACCCATAATGTTGAGTGGTATGCCGCGTCAGATGAGTGGTGGCCACGTACTGTCATGTGGCGAAATGAGCGAGAACACATCCGAAGGTGTGTCGAACAAGATGAAGTACTAGAACGCTGGGTCAAACACCCAGGCAGAATAGCGAAAAGGCAATAAACCTGGTCCCAGTAGCCATCCTTCTCATCAATATTCTGGGTGGGGACAAATGTGATTGGCGCACCATCCATCAAACTAATGGACAACACGTACCCTAGTGGATATCAGCTTGGAGATCCCTTCGGGACGACTGCGGAATGCCAATTTTGCTTCGTCCGGCAAAAGACCCAAAGGTGCGGTAAGCTTTTGAGGAAAGTTTGCGAACATAGAGCAAAAGTTGAATGTGAGATGTGGTGGAACCTGCCAAAGAGTGCAAACGTCAGTCCGTGTTTCCCACAAGATGCAGTTGGTCAAGTACTCCATCATTTAACATTGTTTGACTACGGACTACGTTGTGCTATCCATCAAAATTCGATCTTAACTTCCCTCTGACCTTCGTACACCTTGACGCCAGTGACACTGTCAAGTGTCGTCCCACCCGTTAAGCGCTGGATGGCAGGGTATTCACCGTGTAAAACCACGCAAGAGATGGTCGTGGAGTCGTCTATGACACGTACTGCAATGCCATTTGACGACCTTGCGATGTGGACACTGTCGATGGCCATTCCATTGATGGAAGAGAGTGCAACGATGGTTTCGGTACCTTCGGTGTACTCGTAGAGATGGACCTCGACTTCCCGTGTAAGCGCGTAATCTGGACGACCTTTTCCCACTGCACCCAGGCAGAGCACGCTGTTTGGCCTAACCCAGACTGGTATTTCGTCGAGTGGAACCTTCTCCTGAACCCACACAGGGCCAACTATGGTGCACTCCGGGTTGACCAATGAAGTCCAGCGACCAGAAGGGATGTAATACTCCGTTTCCTCATCTTGAGGTATAATGACGGGCACCACAAGTAACGAAGGCCCGAACATGTACTGACGGTCAAGGTAATGGGTTGTCCTGTCTTCCAAGAACTCGAGGAACATAGCGCGGGTTAATGGGTGTCCATTAACATGAGCATTAATGGCCTAGCCGAGTTTCCCGTGAGTCAGAATTCATCTCTAGACGAAGACATTCCAAGCTCACGTGGGCATAGATATACGGCATGAGACGATGCCTAACATCGAGCAGCTTGGACATACTTTTCGCAGCGTCTTCACCATATTGCCAGGGTACACGGTAGGAAGATGACCCGTGTAATCTCGAGTGGGAAGAAAAAAGCCCGAAAGCTAGCCAACGTTGATAGATCTCTGGTGATGGATGTCCCTAAAAGTGGTGGAGTTCCGGGCTATCCACCGCATCGATTCACGTACCTCGAACCCTCCGATGTCGTGAGACGCAAAGCCAAAACCAGATACCGTCAAGCTCAAAGCCCCACGTAAGGCCTCAGCCATCGCCTCAAACGTAGATTCACAATCACCACCCCAATGCTGGCAGAACATCAGTGTTTTTCTGGCTGGCAAAGAAGAGGCACGCCGCGTACGACAGGGAATCTGTCGAAATGTGTCAGAACGGCCCAGATGTCACATAGACCGTCTCACTACCTTTGACCGCCAACTGCTGAAGCTCTGGCAAATACCACAGCCTCGCCTCTCCCGAACCTCCTTTCAAGGAGCTTGAATACTAACTCATTATATGCGACTGCGTAGACATTGTGCATCCTCATCGGATCTGAACCATCGTGATATTTGATGCCAGCATGTGGGATGCGTTCTCCGAAATCCGTCTCAGGCAGAAGTCAGCTTTGCGCGACCGGAAGAGGAAACAAGATTGACCTTGAATGTATCTACGCCAATATCAAGTAAAGCCGAAAGCATTTTGGAGTACCATGCGCATGCCTCTGGATTTGTGACGTCCAGTATAGCAAGCCCAGGCTGCCAGAGATCCCACTGCCAAGGACTACCATCTGTCCTTTTAATGAAGTAGCCTCCTTTTACACCCTCTTTAAATATCGGTGAGAGCTGGGAAATGTAAGGGTTGACTAATGAACGTTCAACTGCAGTGATGATATGTACAGAACTGTTACACACTCCAGACGCAAATCTTCACATTGAACCTCCGCTTGATATCAGCGAGGTATGCTTCAGGGTCAGGGAAATTATCAGGATCAAAAGTGAAGGAACACCTTAAAACGAAGTTGATAAATCCCAAAAGGCTCTGGAAGTAAGGTCTCACCATTCGTATTGTTTCATCCAAAAGCAGTCCAGGTGGAAAACACGAACGGCGCAATTACGATCTTGCATACCTTGCAAGAAGCCTGCCACAGTTTCCCTAGAATACGAAGTCAGGAACGACGTAGACAACCAGAGACCAAACGTCCAGGACGGGAGCAACCTGAAGCGAAAAGGTTGATTTCATTGCACTAAATGTCTTCAAAATGCTTACGCGGGTCGCCCGGTCATGCGAGTATATCGTTCAAGGATCTAGGAAGTGTGAGCTTGGATTATCTGGAGAATTCCTAATGCAAGAACTGACATCCAAGGGTTTCTCGCCATAAATTATGAAGTATTCCAAGGATTCTGCAGCAACGCTAACGCCGACTCTGCTTACTTTCTCACTCCCCACCTCTACTTCAACCTCGCCAGGATGGTTGATAAATACACCATAATCGCGGTTAGTAATGTAGAACGGGACGCATTTGTAGGCTTGTTCGCTCGACGTGCCACCATCCCTGTTCCAGATACTAATAGCTTGACCTACTTCTGATGAATTCAGGATTCAGACGTAGCGAGTGGTTCTTACCATTCTTAACGAATGCACCAAACTGCTCACCCAGGCCATAGATAAGTTCCCCTGGCGACATATTGAGTTCAGAATTAATGTAGCGGATACTCTCTGGTGGGTGTGCCGGACGAGGATTTGAACTGGGGTCGAGCGCGAGGCAGGAGCTGTTCGCAGCGGTTCCGATCGTCCACTTGTATGGAACATCGAATACTGCCTGGTATTTGAAACCCACAGCGGTCAAAGTTCGGCGTGAATCTTTGAACGTGATGGTGTATGGATTTTCGGTGATCTCTGCCATGAGCCCACCCGTCGACAGGATTGTGGCGGTCTCTGACTTGGACAGCGAAACGTCCGGAATGGGGGGAACATCGGGAAACAAAGGAATGGTGGGTAACTCGTCCTTGTGCCGGAAGTGATCGATACGCACGCCAATGACGCCTTGAGTTGGCGAGTGAAGCTTGATGTTTAACAATGGACCTACGTTGAACGCGTATTGTATTATCCCAGACTCTGCTTTCGGTTGTGAGACGACGCACCTCCAAGAGTGTCTCCTCTGTGTCTGATGGGCCGCGTAGCTACCCGAAGGAATATTCCATCTGTTTCCGTCTTCAACTGCGTGACTTGCAGACCGTAATACGCCTTGACACCGTGCTTGAGCAACCAAAAGCCATCGTTGAACTTCATCGAAACGAATATCAACGAGGCAAGGGACGATAATCGTGATTATAAGATCCAGCGGACTTTGGAGGAAATTACGGTGTGTCAAGACATCACAATGAAGCCAGTCCAACACGCGGTGGTCGCCCCATGACCAGGTCTCAAAGCACATATTAACGGGCCGACTTGGATTCCCGCAGTTCCGGTCACACATCCTTCCTCATGAGTCAGACCTCAGGCAGTGACTCGGAGTCTGAGTCAGTTCACACTGTGTCTCTGACCGAGTAGAGGGATACGGTATGAGTGTCGAGATCGTCCCTTCGACTGGGATCTGGATAGAAACACCTCTGATCTACTCAAGTCACATATCCGATCGCTTGGGTTGCTCGGCCTATCTAAAACTCGAGGTGAGGATGTGGTACTCTCCAGACCGCTGTGACAACTCACCTTGATCCAAACCTCGCGGAAACTGGTTTGTACAGAATTTACAACCGTCACAATCGTTCAAATATCGGGGCATTTCACTCAAACTCCAAGAATGCAAGGAACAGTATGGTCCTGCTTTACATGTTTTCATCGCGTCATTAGGAAACGCTGGTCTCGCCGCTGCGGTCGCCGCACGGGCGCTCGGAGTCAGATGCACCGCCTATCTTCCCGTTATTGTAGCCAAGGACACGCAGGACATGCTTCGGAAGCAGGGCGCAAATATAGTCTTGGTTGGCCAGATCTATTCTGACTCGTTAAGAGCCATGTACCGAGCTATCGAGGGAGATCCTAATGCGTTCGTCGTCCATTTTCCGGGAACGGACGAGTCCGTTGACGAAATGCTTGTTTAGCGTCGTGCTTTCTCCCTATGATGACCCTGTCCTCTGGAAAGGTCACTCCTCAATGGTGAGAGAAATGAAATCCCAGCTGCGTCACCCGCCAGACGCAATATTCTGTTCCGTGGGCGGCGGCGGCCTAATCGGAGGTTTACTCCTCGGATGTCAATCACTTGCCTGGGATAACGGTTCGTCGACGTGCCAATCCATCAGCAATGCGAGAACTCAGCGTGATTTGCAGTCCCGATCATTGGCCTAGAGACTCATGGATCTAACTGCTTCTACCACGCTCGCTCGCTCAATACACAAGGGTTCAGTTCGAAAGAACCGTCTCTTCCAAACAATATATCCTCTGATGCCCCCTATACCGTAGAAATAAGCGAGGAATACCAGGTCGCGCTTCCCTATATGCACAAGTTGACCTCGCGCGCCGTTTCACTGGGAGCGACTTCGCCTGCACCCGGAGTGGTACGCATGGCTTTGAACTATGCCGGCGAAGTAGGATGTGTATCTATACCCGACGAGTTGGCCATGTTTGCGGCGCGCGGGTTTGCAGGTGAATGTTTTGGATGACTGTCGGAGCCTACTCATATCGCCGGACGTAGATGAGCACAAGTTCTTGCTTGAACTCGCCTGTTCAACGACCATGGCCCCTGCCTACAGCCATGAGTTATTTTGGCGTATCTTGGACCCGACGTCAGAACTGTCGGTCGAAGAACAGCAAAAGAAGGAGGTTGTCTTCGTCGTTTGTGGCGGCGTGAAAGTCACGCCCGAAGAGCTTTCCGAGTATGCTCACGTCTTGGACGAAGCTGCAGAGATGGAGACAGAGTGGAGGGTCATATGCAATGGGAAAGAGATTCGCATTCAAAAATAATGCAGGATAAAGCACGGCGTATGTATGAATTGGATTGTGTTGACAACGGCGTTGAACTTGAGGCTGTAATCTCACCACCACCCTCTGAACCACCCTTGCGAGGGCTGTGCAGGTGGAACTTGTTCTTGAGCGGCTTTCTCTCGTTCCAACCTCCTTGCAAGCTTTTCTGCTTTGATTCGCGCCAACTCGCTACGTATGGCCTCCTGATCGGTCAGAAGGCGCTGGCGGTCACATAAGATAAGACTGTACCGACGAAGCCAATCACACATACACGGTTGGACTCATCGACACAGGGAAATAGACGTTCCTTGTACTACCGCAGAGGAAAATGAAGTGTCAGCGGACCAAGTGGGGACGCAAACACGCCAGAAGCATACCGGAAGGACATTGTCATGGTACCATTGTGGGTCACCAAAGTGCAGAAGGGCGAAGACTGGCACAAAAAGATATAACCCAAATTTGAATACCTCTAGGTTTGGGCCCCCCATGGTACTAGTCGCCAGCTTGGTACGTACTAGGCCTCGAAGCAGTTCTCAGTGTCGGGACTCTCCGTGTGGCAGTGCGTAGGATGACTGTCACCCAACCCATCAGAGCAGCAAAGCTTTTGAATGTCGACAAGTACTGCCATCTAGCAAAAAGAAGCTGAATTGTTATCTCATGAAAAAGGAGAAATTGCAGGAAGGCAAGCTATCAATGGACAATATTTCTCAACATAAAACTCGTACACATTCATCGATCTACCCGGAACATTTCGATTGACGTTCGACATCCTTTCTCGTCTAGTCCACGCGACTCTGCCACTGCGCCTAACATTGTTTGGCGTATGTGCCAGAGGACTGCGACCCAGAGCCGCTGTCCAACTTACCGACATTGATACCACGCCGATACCCTTTACCCAAAAGATCGAGTGCGTGTGCTGACGAAGCACGATTAATGAGATCTTCAGTCACCTCGACCTAGTAACAAATGGACCGGTCAGTGACGCTAGTTTCAGTTCCACGTACACTTACAATATCAGCGAGGAGATGGTCGATAAGCTGTCACAAACAGTAAGCATCGTCATCCGGATGAACTAGAAGAGAGCCTTGCCGCCTGCGTGCAGTTTTCCCTAACAACCACTCGCAAGATCTCGACAGTTTCCACGTTCGGGGGAAGCTCGTAATTGGGTACAATCCATCCCTTTGCTCGTAGCAAAGTTTGTATCCATCTCTGCTCAATCTCTGGGTATTGTTCTTGGAAACTATCCGAGAAGCGGAAGGCCACCACGGGAAGTCCTTCCTCGTACGTCTACGACCGGTTCATCTGAATAACGGAGCAATGGGGCGATTGGTAGCTCACCTCTGGATTTTCTTCGTCTGAAACAGAGCCTGATTTAGGCCTATGAATGTCGCTCAATGGTGTGTACCATCCGGTACGCTCAAGCGCGCGACTCAAGAGTCGTGCATTTCTCAAGTCGCAGAGAGCAACTGCGCGGTAACCTTCGAAACCGAGATGCAGGAAGTTGAAGTACTGTGCTATGATGGGCGCTGCTGGACGCGAAAAGTTGAGCGAGAATGAGTATTCGACGGACCCGAGGTAATGAAGCTCGAAGATCAGATCCTTCGGAAGATACTGCTTGGACCGCCATATGACCCAACCGACACCGACGTATGCAAGACCGAACTTGTGACCGGAGGTGTTGATGGAAACCACACGAGGAATCCTGAAGTCCCACAGTAGCTTCGGGTGTGCAAATGGCGCAACGAATGCGCCTGATGCTCCATCAACTGTGGTAGCTTTGGTTATGGGGAATCACAACGCAATGGATGATCGTACCATGAATAGGGACAGAATGGCCAGTATCTTGCTCGTATTCGTCAAGGAGATCTGCCATCTCTTTGACTGGTTCGTAATGACCAGTATAGGTACTGCCAAGGATGACGTATACACCGATTGTGTTTTCGTCCACGAACTCCATCGCTTTCTTAGGATCCAACCGATACTTGCTCTCAACACTGACAGGAACGAGTCGACATTCGACATCGAAGTAGCGAGCAAATTTCTCGAGGGCGACTTGGGCATTTGCGCCCATGATGATGTTGGGACCGGGTTCATGGATGGACTTGCCAGCTGCCTTGCGACGTTCCTGCCAGATGCGTTTCATAGCAAGGCCACCTAGCTGAATAGCCTCGGAGGAGCCTGTAGTGGCGGTACCGATTGCTTGATGAGCGTGAGGTGCGTGCCAAAGATATGCGAGAATAGAGATGCATCGGGTGTGGACGGCCTCTAAAAAGAAACATCGGCGGGGGATCGGCTCCTATCATGATAGGTATGCTTACGCGTGGCGGGATATTCGTCCTGATCGATCAAGTTCTTGGACATGTGCTCCATCATGAGCTTGTCGGCGGGAGCTGGCATCCGCGTGTGAACGAACGAGGCGAGGCTATAATGGAATGAGACAACTGAAAGATACAAGGCGCAAACATGCTGACTTGAGAGTTGGTGCACCATCGGTGCACAGTTCATCGGTGATGATCTGATATGCAGCCTCTGCGCTTGTCCCTTTCGAGGGTATGTGGAACTTTGGCAGGGATTCCGTTTGGTAACGAGCACCATAGGGATGGGGGAGAGTGTTGACGGAAGCTGCGTTCAGGTGACGGTGAGCATGAGACTTCTTGTCCTATTGGGCATGATGAGCACGGTCATGAAGCCCGGGGTCAGAGTGGAGGAGACGGACTTTGGACTCGCGAATGAGACGTTCAGGGTCTATATGCTGGATAAAGAGAGGTGAGCAGACGGAGAAGAAAGGGGTGTATGGGGTGTACCTTTGAGAGGGACATGGCGATGAGGACTGGAAGGATTATCTGTATCGGTGTCCATTTTTATACTGATAGACCGCGACCCACAGCGAGCTAACACCGAACTGATACGACGTTCGCAACGGGGTGCCCTCGACCCTGGGTCGTATGATCCAGTCACGAGTCGCCGTCAGTGTCATCTGCCGCCGCATTCACCCCTAAGAACGGTCTGGACCGCGATTTGAAGTGACATGGTCGTCATGTGGGGTGGGAGACCACTGATGGTGACCTCGCGGGCTGTTAATCTGCGTGTTACCGCAGCAACACGCTCCGAATGTTCCATGAATTAGTCTGACAATGGAAGCTCCCTTCGACAAGTACGATAATAGTGTCGTCTCGACTGTCAATAAACGAAACAGGGACATCCTCTTCTGAAAGCTCAAAGCTGATAGGCTCGCCTCTCCAGTAAACGGTGATGAGTTGCTTACCCGAGTCGAGAACCTGCATCAGCGCCAGGAATCATGTTATGTCGGAGTGAATGTCTCGACGGTTGAGCTAGATCAAGTTGAGTCCGCGAGCATTCGGCAAACGTGACTGCATTACGCGTTGACCATTAGTTCACTGCTACTAATTCGCGGCACGGCTGGTCAAAAGGTGTCAATTCTATGAAATCCACGTAGGCTGATCCTTTTCATCATTGCGGTTGTCCACCGAGTTATTCACGCGTTCGTCGTTCTCTAGTCCATTCCTGTCGTCTCCTCAAATACGGCCCGCCAGCGTACTGTTGCCTCAAGGAACTTCCTTCGCCGTCGACGCCAAAAATCGCACCTACAAGCACCAATACTCTAATATCTATTTCACCAGACTTGCGACCTTGAAGAAACCTGTGTTCCAACGCGCAAACGCCAAATGGAAAGACCTCGATGGCATGTGGTTCCTCTTCGTAGCGCGAAGCATATACTCATCAAATCACACCAGGAGATCCTGTATACGTTCCGAGGGTACTGGATGTTGTCAAGTCTCAGCTTTGTTGGATATTGGGCACAGTCTACATGGACATGCCACTCAAGCCAAATGTTCTTGAAGATTTGGGCCGAGACGTGAGTACGCAATCCAGTCTGGGTTGTTGGTGTACTCAACCTAAGGAAGCACACGCTACCTCCACCGCAATTTCAAGAAAAATTCTATTCGGATCAAGACAGCATCATGCTGGAGGATGAGTCCGGGCGTATCAAACTCGTAGGACAAAAACTCGCCTCGACGCATTTGGTTACTGGGGTCATTATTGCTGCGCTTGGCATAGAAACTCCAAGCGGAGAGTTCGAAGTCGCTGACATATGCTTCGCCGGCTTTGCACCATTTGCAGGACAGCATGGCGCTAGCAGCGATAGCATGGACGTTGATAGGCAGGTCTGTTTCTGGACCTTCACCTTCACCTTCTCAACATATTTATGGGTAGCAGCATCACACAACCGGATGGGTACCTGGCCGTCGTGTCAGGGTTGTCTCTTGGAGCAGAGTCCCAGGCTGATGCTCAGATTCAAATGTTGGTGGAGTACCTATCCGGAGAAGTAGGCGGACATGAGGATCAGACGATCGCCTCGCAAATCACGCGCTTAATCATAGCAGGGAACTCGCTCTTGTGTGTCGCTGATATCGAGAATGACGCCGAAGAGGATGAAAAGAGACTGGTAAGTCGTCACCATCGGATTGCGCGTGTACTTGATGTTATGGGGAACAGAAACCGAGCACAATGGTGCCATTCGATTTCTCTCCGCATCCCAATTCTGTACTCTCTGCCCATCTCCGTGACCTTGCCTCCATGCTTCCCGTGCACATTCTACCAGGCCCAGATGATCCATCAGGGTCGATTTTACCCCAGCAACCTTTTCCACGTGCAATGTTTAGCGGAGCTGCAGACTTTGAAACATTTCATTGCGAGACAAACCCTGTTTGGCTCCAACTTCAGTGTGGTGCAAGCACTGAACAGTTGCTATCCAAAGGAGCTAGTCCGTCGGTTTCGGGTGTCGGCAGGCCTCTGATGACTCGAAGTGTGCTAGTGACTTCTGGTCAACCGGTACTCGACATGTTCAGATATTTCCCAACACCGCCTTTCACCCCCGTATCTATCGCGGAATTAACTCTTAAATGGCGACACATCGCTCCAACTGCGCCGGACACGTTGTGGTGCCATCCTTTCCGTGAACGAGATCCTTTTGTGCTCCATGAAACGCCAGACATATATATCATCGGAGGTATGTCGGAATTTGCCACAACACTGGTTGGCATGGAACGAGATGGAAAGAAGGAAAGATCGAGGCAGTGCCGGATGGTCCTGTCACCAAGCTTTGCCGAGACGGGGATGTTGGTGCTGATCAATATGCGCACGTTGGACGTGCGGTGCGTAAATTTCGGAGTTGAAGGCTTGAGTTCGGGTGGGGGTCAGGCGGAGCTATTGAGAGAGAATGCCATGCAAGAGGATTGACGTGGATGTTTGTTGGTGGGCTTCATAAAGCCTGTGACTTTTCGCTACATCCGATCCACTGTCTGCTGCTTATTACCTGTTCAAGGCAACGCCTTTGGTCTCGCTGGGAAACTTCCGAAAGAATATCCACAACTGGGGTGTCGATAGATGACGGTTGTGGAGTCCTCTCGGCAGACCCGTCAAAGCTTCGTTCCTTACAAGTCATCTAATGCTGTGGACTTCCACTGAATTTCCACCGCGGGATAAGGTCTAAGGAACGGCTCGCCCGCGATAACACGCCGTCGAATCCCTCGAAATTTGTGGCTTGGCATCTTGTAACTTGTTGCGGTGTTAATTGCGAGACTTGTCCGAAAATTTTCTGTGTTCCGTCGACTCTCACATATGGTACGGTATGCATCGGGAAACTCGCACGTATAATATCATCTGCGATTATTTTGTTGTGTACATATTCATGCGGGCGGGGTAGTCGTATCGCGAATAAGTACGATATCATATGGCGCGCATCTACTAGTAATAGCGTATTTAAGAACACAAAACACAGAAAAAACAAAATCATACAACGATCCGTGAACAAGAAGCTGACAATTCGCACATCCTAAACAGCGAGGAGCAGTTGTCTGCTGATTAGAACCAACTGAGACGATGACGATAAGAAGATCAGGCAAAAGCAAAAAATTGTCTGCTAATAATGCGTCGAGCCCCAAGGATGAAGAAGAGGGCAGTCAGAGACACAGACCCACAATAGTACATCACTCCTCGATATGCTGCTCGACTTGGGACTCCTCCACCGTATGACTCGAGAATCCAACCAGCAACAGGTGGGCCCTATTAGCGACAAAGTGAGGACATTAATCTGTGGACCGCGACCCGTACGATGCATACACACCATTATGTATCCGGCCGACCAAGACGTAACGACCATTGCAAACGCGACCCTTGGTCTTGAATTGTAGACATTTGCCGCGACGGTCGGCATAGTTGCAAAGAATCCACCATTCCCCATGCCACTGATGAAAACGAACAAGATAAGCGGAGCAAGAGAATTGGACACTGGCCAAATCACTGCCATTGCAATAGCACTCAGAATGGTAGCAACGCAGACGCTGCTCAGAGGACCGATGACATCGCATAGATAACCTAATCCAACGCGGCCGACGGAGGAAGCGACATTGAACAAGGCAAGAAGCACGACGCCCAAGCGTGCAGAGATGTTGAGTGACGATGCGGACAGAGGTATGAAGAAGGGTGGGACGAGCAAGGGAAATGTTGCGAGACCACCGCCGAGGAACAGCAGCACGAATTTTGGATCCTTGAATAATGACCTGAGAAAAGATAAATTACGGAGCATCCTAATTACTAAAGGAGGAGAGCACCAGTCAATCGTAGCAGCGACATGAGCTTGGCGTTCCCTCAACGACATCGCGGCCGGCACAGTCACTAGAAGTGTGACGAACCCTGTTAACCGAAATGTCCATAGAATGCCGACTTTGTCAATGAGGAGTTGCGTGACGATGCTTTGAATACAACCACCAAGACCACCACC
>JBBPTR010000087.1:0-35259 GCA_038094255.1 Porphyrellus aff. niger
ACAGGAAATCGACCTCTTCGTCCACGTGTCTGAGGTCGAAGTCTTTTCGGTGAATAGATACCTGTCCACCTCCTTGAGTCTCTCGACGCAACAAAATCGTGTACACTGACCGAGTTATCATCCAGTTGAGCCTGTATTGCAATGTATCGAGAGGCTACCATGTTCTTCGCGACATAGATAGCCACCACAAAATACCTTCTCGACGACGACGGTCGCAGAAGGGACTGTCCCACACGCGCGAGGACAGTCGCTTCAACAAGCATTCGACACCGGTCCTCTTCCGACTTGTTTGATATCACCTCGGAGATCACGAACGGGATGCTGTATTGAGGCGAAGTGACCGCCCAGTCACTCCTCGGCGTGAACTTCCGACACACGTCCCGCGTTGATGTGCTATCCACAAAGATCGGAAATCCCCATGTTTTCTCTCTGCAGAATCGTTATCAATGACACCGAGTAAATAATAAGTACCTACGGTTGGTATCGAAAGCCACGGGAATCGTCGTCGATCTCGGAGAAGAACGGGGGCTGAATGAAGTGAACAGTGAAATTGCTGGCCTTGAGAGATGAAGAAGCATTGCTAGCAATCTTTGAGACATCCTTGTCGTAGCAACGGAGAAGATTATAAAACGCAGTGAATTCTCGATCGTTGATTACCGTGGCTTGCGTCGCCCCAAGTGCCGCTGGTGTAAATACACGGTCGAATTGGGTCTCGTAGCTACGTGCATTTTGAAGATCCCGTCGTTGGATAACGTTATCGTCTGTCTGGAATGAGCCCGTGTCAGCCTCTTGAAAAATGCGACATCCAAAAAGATGCATACGTTGTACACGCGCGCCTGCTCCAGGGCCTCCTGGACCTGCAGGAATACAGCAGGCAATTCATTTATATTCTCCGTTTGGATACCACCCTGTAAATTCCTCTCCACGTCTTCTCGACACCATTTACCCTGCCGATTGACCTTGATGTGTAGACACTCGAACAGAGTGTGGTGATCCTGCCTCAACTTCTTGATTGTGTTATTCGACTCGCCGATTGCTAAAACGGCAACTTTGTAAGTAAGTCGAAACACTGACAAGACTGGTGATACTCACCGTCAGGAAGATCGATGACTAAATAGATGCAATTCTCGAGAAACGTCGTTGCCAACTGGCGGACAGTGGTAAATGATGGATTGACGACCTTTTTGTTGCTCTCGTCCATGCACGCTTGTCTGACCTGGTCAGGAAACGCGTCGTCATCTCCTTGGTACGAGTCGTCGCGGACAATTGAGACTGGACGCTGCAAACGAGCGAACTCGCAACGGCCCCAAGGAACCTTGGCTGGAAGATACAGAGCTGCATCGACATTGTCGCGAAGACTCATAAAGAATTTGTCCAACGTATCATGAGGGTGAGCTTCAACATACAACGGATGGTCGTCGATAAGGATGCGAAATCCAACTTTATCTTTATCTGAGAAATGATCAGCAAGTCAATGAATGGACCTCATGAAATTGATGGATAGAAATCCATACCCATTTTGCCGGATCTACGGTCGTAGGGTAGGCCGTGGAGTGCTTTTTGGACGTAGACGATAATGTTGCAGGTTTGAACTTGAATCCCGGACGGACCTGCCACAAGCGTGACCACAACAATGGTTCCCGCTTTAGGGATGCAATAAAATATATCCCCTTCTATGTAATGTAGCCGCACACGTGACTACACCGCTGCACAGAACAGCCTTTCGAACACCGGGCCTGGACTCGCTTGAAACCCCAACGCGCGACCTCTGCCAAATCGGTTATGTGGTAGGTGGACACTTCCGTTTTTCCTGATGCATGACGAGGAAAGGTGTCCCAAAAAGCGTCCTCAACAAACAGGTCACTTACGACTACCTAAATAGGCTACCATACTTATGTCCAGGAATTGGCTACCATGTAAATTGGCTCGCTGGCATGCGGCTCCTGGTACACGGATTGAAGGTTTTACAATCCTACACAAAAATCTTGGAAAAGTATTGCCCCAGTCCCTCTGCGCCGTGCACCATGGCACCCACGACACCGTCAGGTCTCACCACGACCAGCTTTTTCTCTCCCTCTGCTGCCAAGTACGCCTTGTAAGCATGTCCACCGCGGTCGACAAGAACGTCAGCCTGCGCTCCACTCGTCACCTCAGAACCCTGCGGAAGGACAGTCACCAGACGAACGAGGTCCCGACGGTACTGCTTCAGCACTTCCAGGATGTCGGATGACGACGACACATCCGGAACAAACACGAGCACCGTGTGATAGATCGGGCAGAACACGTCAAACAGCTTCGTCACTGCCTCTGCTCCACCATCAGCCCGAGTTAATGCCAACTCTGGCGCATCCGGCGCCCTGTCCCCTGCCACCAGTACTCCTTCCTCCAGTACCCCGTACGCATTCACGGGTTCAGCTTGCGTGAACTCGTCCAAGACGATTGCGCTCGACCGATAATTCACGCCAAGCATGTTCATCTTCTTTTCGCGCGACATCGCAGTTTCAATCGACGGTGCACGGAGCCTGTTCAAGATCCCAGTAGTGATGTTGAGCATTTCAGCGATTACGGGGAGACGTTCCGTAGTGTAGGAATCAAGAAGAGTGGCTGGGGAGAGACCCTTGTATACCAGGGATAGTTTCCAGGCCAAGTTGAGCTGTCAGAACAACACGATCAGTGGTGGAGAGTAAACGACTCTGCAATACATACAGCATCCTGGACAGACGAGTTTAGACCCTGTCCCCCGGCAGGACTGTGAACACTGGGAAGAAAAGTGAGAAAGGATCCATGCACTGAGAGCCTCTTCAACGCACTGTGCCGAATCTGCGGAAGGTGTATATCAGGTAACTAATCGAGGAGGAAAATACGCGGTCGTCTCACCTCCAGCAAGAAACACTCGACCAACACCAAATTTGTCGACCATCCTGATGTTAGGCCTGTCTCCAGTCATGTAGGATCCGCGCTCTCGTCTTATGATCTGACCTACCTGAACTCTGACATAGCGATTGCCTTTCTAATCTTGATGTCGTACCCCGTTAATTCGGACATGCATTTGACCATCAACTGCTGATCTGCAAGCAGCTCGCTTGGTTCATGGTTCTTCATAGTCATCAAAAACTGGAAGCCATCAGGGGCGACTTCGTCTGTTGGCCGAAGCATAAAACTGCCGAGAAATTAGCGACACTGCAGAAAAAGATCAAATCCGGTACTCACAAATCAGACGATCTATCACCGAAGAGGTGCCAGTGCTGCATACAATTTGAATGAATCACCCTGCGTCGATGTTCAGTAGACGAGAACACGCTCGTACCGTTCTGTTGAGTCCTTCAACTTCTAAGCAGAGGTCTCCGACGAGGCAGCTGAAATCCTGCCTGGTCTCACCGAGGAATGACAATTCAAGTTGCTTCCGAGTGACTCCTAACAGAAAGCACGGTCATCATACAGAATAGCATGGGCTGTTCACATACCCTTGGCACCATCAGCCCCGATAAGATATGAAGCCTCAAATGTCTCAGTAATCTCTTCTTCGCCTTTTCGCTTGACCAACTTTGCCAACACGCGCTCGCCGTCGTCTTCAAACGATTGCAGCTCCGTTTCGAGCTCTACTGAACAGCCATACTTTTCGAGGTGAGACCGTAAAATACCTTCCAGCACAGGTTGACCAAGCCACATCGGGTTATTCTACAGGACGGACAGTATAAGTCTTTGTCATAGGAAAGCTGAAGTTCACTTGCATAAGGAATCGAAGGAGTTGGGTCATTGTGAGGGATCATCGTGAAGGTCCTTAGAGGTTCGAGCGTTCCAGGCTTGTATTCCTGTATGGGGAATATTGGTCTAGCGCTCTGATGGGCCTCAAACGTGTGGAGAAAGTGAAAGACTTCAAAGGTACGGGGCTATTGAAACAATGAAAAACGAACCATCTATTAGCGGGAACGACATTTAATCAATTCATTGGGTCTCACCCAAACACCGCTTCCGCGCTGGCCGAGTCGGTATTCTGATTCCTTGGTGACGATTCGAACGGGGATGTCGTTCTGCAACAGTGTGAGCGCAGCGACAAGCCCGGCTGGCCCAGCACCAGCCTAGTGCAACCTTTTCAGCCTTACGAATTACATTGCCAGACAACGAGGCTTACCACGAGTACCGGCGCAACAGAACGCGTCATAGTATTGTAATGGAGCGGAAGATTTGAAGGCTGTGATACCGCGTTTGCGGAACGAGGACGCCTCGACTCGTCGTATCACGATCTTATATCCTTTCGCCAAAGCTGTAGTTTAGTCAGCTCGGACACCTGCTGCGGCCTCATCATCCCTGCATATCTTTTTCGTAATGTTGATGAGTATTCCCATCAGCGTTGGTTGGTTCTTGCATCGGAAATGCACTGGAAAATGATTAGAACTGAATGGGTTGCTTCCACGATGATTCGGTAAATAGATAACTGAACGGTGGGACCACTCGCGAAGAAGGGACACGCCAGCATCACGGGCTCGAGAACGGTAACTTCCACCCGATTACAGACCATACAATTCGGACGAAATTGAATGCCCATCGTGACCAGCGTTTAATCCAGTTTCGACACTGTCGTCGGTACAAAGTAAGAAGTGAGGCGCCAACAACCGCTTCTCTCGGTTTCATAAGGAGGTTTACGATGGGAATCCAGAATGGGAGATAAGGAGACAACAGGGACCCTCGCGACCGGCGCATACGGAAGACGCAGTACAATTGACCGGACATGATCAAAGTTGTCTGGAGCGCGGAGTCAGTGCCACTTTTTCGATTGCCATCGCCTGAGTCACTATGCCAAAGTAGCTCCACAATCACGTTTTGGGCGAAGGAAAACCCACGTTCTATGATGCCTATCCACATTTCACATGGCCTTGTCTTGCGGAGGCCAGTCATATGCGGTACGTTACTCAAATTGCGGCCAGAATCGTCGGGGAGGAGTTCTTGAGATCGACACGCAGTTCGAGCAGAACAACCTCTCTCAATGATACACTGAAAATAAGTATAGATGGAGGAGAAGGCGGAGACGTCGTCGTGTGTTCGGTATCGTTGAAAAGACAAAGCCGTATGTCGCCCAAGTCACGTGACCAACTTCTAGCAGAAACTGTACGAACTTCCATCCTAGTGTAGAGAAAGGTCTACTACACCAAAATCTTGGTAAAGTATTGCCTCACCCCTTCTGCGCCACGCACAATGGCACCCACGACGCCATCAGGTCTCACCACAATTACCCTCCTGTCTCTCTTATCCACCAGATATGCTCGGTAAGCGTGTCCTCCACGATCGATGATAACATCGGCCTCCGCCCCACTCATTCGCTCAGAACCCTGCGGAAGGATGATGACCGTGTAAACGACGTCCAGACGGTACCCCCTCAGCACTTGGAGGACATCGGTTGGTGACGCCGCGTCCGGAGCAAACACGAGAACTGTGTGATAGGTTGTGCGAAACACGTCGAACAACCTCGTCTCCGTCTCCGCTTCGCCACTAGTCTTTGTCAAGGTCAACTCGGGGGCATCCGGTGCCCTGTCCCCCGCCACTAACACCGATTCCTCCAGTACCCCATACGTGCTTATGGGCGCGGGTTCCGCGAACTCGTCCAATACGATCGGGCTTGCGCGGTAATTAACACCGAGCATGTCGATTCTCTTATCTTGCCAAAGGTCGTTTTCCATCGACGTCGATGAACGGACCCCGTTTAAGATCCCGGTGGTGATGTTGAGCATTTCAGCGATAACAGGAAGGCGCTCAGTAGTGTAGGAATCGAGGAGAGTAGCTGGCGCGAGACCCTTGTATACTAGAGAAAGTTTCCACGCCAAGTTGACCTGTGAAAGTAACATTATGAGCGGTGGACAGTAAATCGTTCAGAAACACATACGGCATCCTGCACGGACGAATTCAGACCCTGACCACCAGTAGGGCTGTGAACACTGAGATGTAAAGTCAGATAAAGTATGCACGGAAAACTCAAACGACAAACTGTGCTGCGTCTACACAAGATAAAGTCAATGAGTCGAGGAAAATTTTGCGTGGTTGTCTCACCCCCTGCGAGAAAGACTCGGCCAATACCAAACTTGTCGACCATCCTGATGTTGGGCCTATCTCAAGTTATGTAGCATCCGTAAACGTCTCCTATAATATGACCTACCGAAACTCGGATAGAGCGATAGCCCTCCTAATATTGATTTCGCAGCCCGTCAGTTCAGACATACATTTGATCATTAACTTCTGATCGGCGATCAGCTGTTTTGGTTCATACTTCCCTATACTCATCAGGAATTGGAAACCATCGGGAGATACTTCATCCGTCGGACGCAACATAAAGCTACCTGATGGTTAGATACAATGAAGAGCTTTGGAAGTCAATGCTTACAAGTCGGACGATGGGTCGCCGAATACGTGCCAGTGCTGGATACCGTCTCAACCATACCGCTAGTATATTCGGTGGACAACTAATCGTGCATACCTTCCTGTCGAGCCCCTCGACTTCCAGGTAGAGGTCTCCGACGACACTGAAAAAATGGTGCAAGGTCTCGCCTACGAACGTCAATCCAAGCTGCTTTCTGGTGACACCTGGCAAGTAAAGATCGCTCGAAGAGTCGAAGGTTGCGATGAAACGATTGGCTCCGTTACACACCTTTTGCGCCATCTGCCCCTATAAGGTACGAAGCCTGGAATGTTTCAGGGGTCTCTTCGCCGTCCTTCCGCCTGACTAACTTCGCAAGTACATGTTCCCCGTTGTCTTCAAAGGACTGTAGCTCCGTCCCCAGCTCCACAAAACAGCCATACTTCTCAAGGTGAGACCGTAAAATACCTTCAAGCGTTTGTTGACCAAGAAACATCAAGTTACTCTACAAAATACACGTCATGAATTGTCATCACGGGGTAGTTGGAGTACACTCGCGTAGGGAATCGAAGGAGTTGGGTCGTCGTGAGGGGTCATCGTGAACGTTTTTTGAGGCTCCAGCGTACCAGGCTTGTATTCCCGGATGGGGAGTGCTGGTCGAGCGCACTGATGGGCCTCGAAAGCGCGAAGAAAATGAAATACATCGAGAGTACGCGGCTATTTCGGTAACGAGAATGAGTGTTCCTATCTATCAGCATGCAACAACTCGGGATCATTCCATCCGGACTCACCCGAATACCAGCACCGCGCTGGCCGAGTCGGTATTCGAGTTCCTTAGAGACGATTCGAACGGGGATGTTGTTCTGCAACAACGTGAGCGCAGCTACAAGCCCAGATGGCCCGGCTCCAGCCTGATGGTCCACGCAAGAACGACATTAGCCTTACGAGTCCCATCACCAGTCGAATAAAGCTCACCACGAGTACAGGGCAAGCGGAAGGAGTCATGGTATCTAAACGAAACGAGGCGCTTGGAGTTTGATGTCGAGCCATGGCTATAAAGGGACAATGCCGCGGATCACCACATCAAGATCCTATAAGTCTTCGCGCGAGCTCCAGTTAGTCAGCCTCAAGGGCACATTTGCCATGAGGCCTTGTAATCATCGAATTCTCTTCGCAATGTTGATGCGGCACCCTTAAAAAGTTGCATCAAACGCGCAGTGGCAATGACTTTGGATACATTGCCTTCGGGCTGATCCGAGAATGGATCAATGAGTGGGGGTCAAGTCACCAAAGGGATGACTTACGAGGTATGTGATGTCATTGAACTGGCAGTCCGAAGTCATTAATGCGTGCCGTGTAAAACGGATGTTTTACGCTGTTAAGGACCAAGTGCACGTTTGTCAATCAATGAATGCCTTTTGCGCGTGCGATGACCTACAGGAGCCTTGGGCAGTGGTGACCATTGTCTCGTGGGTGGCTCATACTCATCATAGTCGTCCGGATGCAGCTAACACGGTCTGCGATGGCCACTTATCGTCAAATCAATCTACTGAGTTACCCCTGAGACCATGTCATAGACGACGGTGAAACTCCATGATATCAATCGCGCCTTGTTCGGCCCTTCGCCACATCAGTTGGCCGTATATATGTGAAACATCATTCAGGTCCGAGTCCGCGATCAGACTTCGTGGGGAGCTCCTCGGAATACCGCAGTATGGTCCCTCCCTACGACAGAGTTGAAGAAGTATACAAATGAAGGTGGACGTCGCAAAGTTGCGCTGACATGGTCGTGGTGTACGCCCAAGTTACATGGGGGTAAAGACTAGTGGCACGTGACGCGTTGTTACAGTAACAAAAGGTGACAGTCCAACCATATGTGTAGGGGTGGAGCAAGGTCCCAGTTGCGTTTACAGCCTAAGTTATGGCACGTCGTATTACTGCCTCAGATCTACAACACGCGCATTGTCACGAGAACATGCTCTAGACGAAAACCTTAGCAAAGTACGACACCATCGGGCCGAGTTATTACGGCCACACCCTTCCTTCCGACCAAATACACCCGATAAGCGTATCCACGGTCAACCAAGATCAATCTGCGTTCCACTCGTCATATTAATATTGGAACCTCGCGGAAGGATGACCACTGGCTGAGTGACACCCGTGGGATACCACTTCCACTCATCGAGGACGGTCGCATCCGGAGTAAACAAGAGCAACACCTGGCAACACGGCCAACTCAAGGGCATCCGGCGTTGTCCGATACGTGTCCGTGGATTCGGCTCGCGTGAACTCGTGAGACGCGATCGGGCTCGACCGACAATTGATTCACGCCGAGGATGTTCATCTCCTTTTCATGACTAGCGACCAGCCATGACCCAGGCCAGTGAACCATGACTGTCAGATCTCAGCTCTAATTATTACACCACCAGCCTGAAATGCTTACCACGAGTACGTGCACAACGGGAGGCATCATGGTAACGTAATAAATTGGGAGCAGGATCCTATACATAGTTGGGTCGGATCGGACAGGCGTAGTCCCGACCGCAACTTGACCGCGCTGCTTGTTAATCTGTCGTGCGCTCTGTTGAAGTGTAAACGGCTGTGATCCGATCAGTGTCCAGATATTCATAGCTCCGTCAGAAACGAATTGGGAATATCTCGGGCTGACCGTGATGATTGAGCGGTAGGACAAGAATTCTGATAGGCGTTCCATGTTCTACAACCTTTTGGTGAATCATGGTATTCTTCGCTCTTATAGCAAGTCGCTGGAGCGCAACATTAGAGGAAGAGCAGATTACCCAACTGAGTATTATTGCTGTGATATTCTGGGTGGAACCGGATGCAGTCTGAGTCAGACAGTTGCAGTCAAGTAAGCGAGGCGCGCGAGAAAACCCGCACCTGGGGCCATAGAAAAGTGGCCGGCAATTGAGTTGACCGTGACTATCCGCGCTGAAGGCATGCTCTTCACGTATCAAATCCTTGCTACGAGAGTCGAACTTCTGGATGGATCGGTCCCTGACTAAGATATAAGGAGGTCATGCGGACGCTGTAGTTAACTCGACATGTATTCATCGTCCAGGCTGCGGTTTTCATCATCTGCCTCCTATCATGTTTATGCACATGTAAACTTGCAAACCGCGGAGAAGGGTCAATGACATTGGCGGCATTAGCTTTGTGGACGGGATAATGCAAGGCAAATTTCTTATCTCCTAGCTGTACTCGGTACTGATCGAAGAAAAGAAATTTGTTTTGCGCTGTGGAAAAATGCTGCGGCGCCGGACGCCACACGCGTCTCGCACCACGATTCAACCACCACCGCCTTGCAAGGACGACGGCGACAGTGACCGCGCGCAACGCTTGAAAGACGCCGAAGGATCGGTGTTGCTGTGGCTACCGAAAGGACCAAGCAGCAGTGTCTTGCACGCTTTGACCGCCTTGGCAGGTGTCACAATTTTCCCTTATCGCAATGGCGGTGGCCTCTGTGAGTGGTCTTTCCGAACCGTGTGGTCCACTGTGGAGGTTTGTGGTCAAGGGACGCTGACAGGAATGTGGACAGAGCAAACAGGACCACAACAAGGTGGACCCACAAGGACCTACTAAAATGGATCTGCCAGCGCCTGTCTTTTTTCCCGCTCTACTTCATCACCGACGCGTCTCTCACCCGAACCACTTCCATCTCCCCCTCATCCCCATCCCGTTCTACCCATATTTCTACCACCGAGTAGTCCACTGGTCGTCTTTCTGTCAGATGGCCCGTTCAAGTCGCGCTCAAGAACGCGATCGCGAAGTCCAACCGCCACGCCCTCCGAATGCGTGGATCATATACCGTTCAGAACGCTTCAACGAGATGCGATCGAACAACGAGCGCCTGTCCCAAGCAGACGTTTCCAAGAGGATTTCAGAAATGTGGAGGAACGAAACTGAAGAAGTCAAGCGACACTACGAACAGCAGGCGGAAGCCAAGAAGATGGAACATCAAAAGCGATACCCCGATTATCGTTTCAATCCCCTTAGAAAGGAACCCAAGATACCGAAGCCACCTAAGGCGCCTAGGAAAGGTAGCAGAAAACCCAAGGCTTGTGGTGACCCGACCCCAGCCGTCGTCGAGGCTACTGACAAGGAAGAAGGTCAGGACGATAACGCGTCTCCCCCTACGCTGGCTTTTCCTGTGACGTCCTGCATGCAACCTCAGCCTCGGAGTGGATCCCCACCTGTTCCCGAGCATTACCATCACTTGGTCATGCCACAACACTTTATGGTTCCCTACTTGCCTGGAGCATACTACGGCCATGTCGGGCCTTCCTCTCCAGTGTCAGCGGCGCCTTCACCTGCGCCCCATGTGGGCTCTGAATCACCTGTGCCGCCACTCTCAGCGGCATCATCCTCATCAAGCCTGTCTACTCAGCAATCGCCTAGCTCTGAATCGCAGGCGTCCTCGTCTTCCTCCCAGCTACCTACGAATCCAACGTATCTACCATCTCCCTCCACCTCCCACCAACCGTCGCCTGATCCCTATGCGACACTACCCTTGCTCTTCCAGAATTTCACGCCCAGCGAACAGCCGTTGGCCTCGCCTCGGTTACAACTACGATCGTCTGAGAACACGGTCACCCCAGCAGGACATTCCTGGAGTGATATTTCTGCCTATCTACCCACTACCGCGTCCCAGAATTCCGACGTAAGTCTCTCGTGAACTGATGTTCCTCTATGGTTTCTAAACCACCTGTTCAGGAGGTTGTGAATCTCAATTTTACGATCACTCAACAACCGACGTATGCCGAATTACAACAGTCCATGTCGCCCAGCTCGTCGTTTGACTCTTTCCATGCGCTGCTTTCCGGTACAGACGAAAACGGTGTTTTTAATTTGTCGAATATCGAATCCTCTGCGTTTTTGACTCAGCCGCTGGGCGACTTGGAGATTGTTATGGGTCCCCAGGCCACATTAGTCGATGACAGCGAGGATACCTTCGCAGACTTTGACTTCGATGGTTTCCAGACCCAGATCGATCCTTGGATGGAAGGTAGCTCGAGTTCCGCCACAATGACTTCCTGTTCTATCCCGGAGGACCTTCGTTCCCTGTTCCACACTCCCAGCAACCCTGACCTTCAGGCGTACACCATTACTCAGCAGCGGCAACCAAGCGCTTTTACGCAGGAGATGTTGAACTTTCTCAACTTTGAAGCTGTGGAAGACCCAACAGAGGACGCTGTTCCCGGCGTGTCCCCTTGTCCTCTCCCAACTTGTACCGTTGCTCCGCAGCAGGTGCGCCTCCAGAGTCCTCAGGTTGCTCCGGCAATGCCCATTTTCACTCAGATGACGAACACGTCCCTCGTTACTCCTGGCAATTCGTACGTTCCACCTGCTGGTGCAATCTATTCATCGACTCGTCGAGTGGGTGGTACCTGGAAGCCATCCTTCATCATCCCTGATGATACTGTTTCGTCCTGGACCCTCTGAATAAACCGACTCAATTTGGCTCAACGTTGTGCTGGGGCCATCGCCTCCAAAACTGAACCACACAATACAGCTCTCGCTATCTGTCTAGACCTCAGAGCCCGCCCTTTATTCGACATGTTATCTCGTCCGCTTGCTTTCGCTGTGCATAGTTGCGGTGCCTACGTTGTTTTCCCTATGCAATCGTTCTCCCGAGCTCGTACGCCGCATACCAATTCGCCGTCGCTAGTCGCTTGTCTCCGCATCGGTCGCTTGGTCCTTTGTCAGTCCTCGGCGCCTGCTACAATCTCTGGAGCTCTAAAAACCATGCCTCTCAGCCCACCATAACGCTTCTTTATTCTTGGACCTATCTTAACTATTGTATCTTACATCCGCATCTCATCCATCTTCCCGCAGCCGTATCCCCGTCCTGCAATCACATCTCGGTCATGCTTGACATCAGCGTGCCTGTGTTCTCCATTGACACTATACCATACAATCTTCTTTGATGTCGGCGTTTTATTGCTTTCTACGTTGTTGATCAATCCTTTTCGAATTACTTTCTCGCTGAACTGGGTTCACTAAACTGCGCTGACGTCCTTTTCTTGATCATCGCATCGCATTAATTGTTCATGGTGTGTATTGATAGCCAATGTAATCATGCATTGCAAACCGAAATCGACGACAGTTTGCGGTCGAGCCTTGCGCAGTTTGCTACTCTTGACGTTCCTGGACACGCGTCAACTTCGTGACTTGGTCACGTTACCGCGTCCATGGCTTTTCCCTCGGCATTTCCCGGGCATAAAGCCCGCCTTCCCGACATACCAAAAGAGGGGAACAATGGATACCATTCCTCCGGTGCTACGGAATACTTCTCTTCCCTCGCGCCAGTGACCGCCAGCGAACTTGGCATCGTGTGTTCGTTCGATCGCCATCGATGACTAGCCCCCCTCGTTTTGCTTGCACCCCAGGCTCTGGCGAAGGGACGATCCGATTGACCATCGACAAATGGCTGGGTCCAGGATGGAACGCAGCATCATAACCCATGATGGCCCAAGCCATCGTAGACCTGTCACCGCGGTCGCGCCTCGTTCACCGAGGAGCAACCGGCAACGCGTGGAGTTACCAGATGAGTCCCAAGGTTCGTTGCCCAGGGCCATCGCGTTCGCTTGCACGTGTTTTGGGAGGACAATGGAGAAGCATGTGGGTTGAAGCGCGGCGGAATGCGAGAAATTTTTTTTTTTCTCGTCGTTTGGCTACTTTCACGTTTGATCGCTGTGGCGATAGTAGGGGTCACGCACACACCGGAAAGTAGGAAACTTGATGTAGTAGACATGGCGTCTGATTCGAAGTGTTGATTTGATCCGGGGTGAGGTCAACCGTGACGGCGATATACCCCGTTGACATTTCGTGGAATGACCGTGTGGGTTCATCAAACTCGGACTTGGTAGCCTACGTTCATTGGCGAGTTCAAGGGCCCGATCCAGAGCGAGGTCAAACGAGTACTCTACGTAGTGAGTTTCGGCGTTTAGATGTCTGGATATACAGCAAACACGCAAACTAGTGTCGGAGGGATGGTCCGCCTTTCACGCATGTTCTCTGCGTCGTGAGTGCGGCGCGCACGGTAGCAATATGTTCATGACTCGGATAATGAAATGTGTTCCACCTGCGAATCTGTTGACATGACTCGCGTACAGTATATGCAATACGCGGGCCCAAATCAGAACTCGGCGCGCGTGTCATTTAATGACAGTTGGCGTCAAGCTGGCATCTTGCACGACGTGTGACAAGGACCAGCGTACTGCCATCTTGCAAGACTTGGAACTGGGTAGAATTGACTCAGTGCCCGGGCTGCTTCTCGCTCAGTTGTGAACAGGTTTTAGCTTAGTCAAGACAAGACGCCGTTGCTGTCTGGCCTGCGGCTGCATCTCATAAACAGGCCGAAAAGCATCTGCACAAGTGGGTTCAGAAAGATGTTGGTTTCAACACTCACACTCTCGAGACGGTCTGGAAACATGCTGTACTCCATAATGACAAACTCGCTGGTGACCCGGGCAGCTACAGTAAAACGACATGTCGAAGCATTCAAAATGATTAGGGTAGATAAACTCGGACTCCGACGTCGATGACTATCTGGTCAAGTTGAGCCCCTGACTGTGTCCAACCTTCGTGTTGAGCCACCAAAGAACCAGGACTTGACCTGTTGGCTTTAATCCTTTACATGTTGTTTCCAATAACATAAGGGAGTGGAACTACGTCGGGCGGACTCGTACGACTTCTCCATATTTGTCCGTTGACCGATCGGAACGCCATCCGTTCTCGATACGCGAGAGGATACTGAAGCGACACCGAAGCAAGTCTTAGTAACCTTCAAATCAGTGATGCTGCCAGAGCTTGAGATCAACGTTCTCGATCGTCCCATTGAAGCAGAATTAGTGCTTGCTGTCACCACTTTCCTCGATGTCCTGCGAATACCGAGTCACCCACCACTCAAAGTTCATTCGACTCAACGCAAGGAGGGTAGCATCCGGGTGTGCCAATCCTTTGGGATCAGAAACGTAACTGAGCCCTCAGATGGCCAGCATTCGGATGACTGGTGGTTCTGGAGACGTGAGTCTCGACGAAGATCATGAGATTTCTCGTGCGGACACCTTTCGTAGAATCAGATGGAGTGAGCCTTCCAGTGGTACGACTCCCGTCAGTTGGATGATAGTAAGGAATGCCACTGATCGTTGGAGACACTCCGTCGTTCTTCTCCGTTTACTCGCCCTTGCTTCCTACATGGGAGGAAAATCGATGGTCGTTGTCGTCAGAGTCAACGATTGGAAAGAAAAGTGGACGACTGTGGCTCACCTTATGGGAACAAGGACAAAAGAACAATGTACCTAGACTAGCGAGATCGAGTCTCAAAGGACGGACGGCCTGCGCACACCATGATGGTAATGGTCATGAAACGATCTGGCCCGAAGAAGCACGTCACATACAGCTGCTACCGAGACTTTGGACGATAATGAGTGATGGATCAGTGTACAGGGCCAGCCTGATAGCACTAAGGAAGGACTTACGGTGGGGTCGTCTGGGCGGGCGGCTCGAATGCACGTGTTTGGCCAATGTGTTGCTGAATGGGCCCGAGTCATTGCATTCGCATCTGAATGCGATTTCACAGACACCACTAGGAGAGTTCCGAAATGCGAGGGACAACGAACCTCCGAGCTAGCTCTGGCGCAGAAGGTTGTATAAAACCTTTTGGAAGAGGGAGTCAGGAGTCACTCGTCCCGAGACTTGGCTGTGAATTCAGCGAGTCATAGCTCACGATTAAAGCTTGAGCCTGGAGAAATCCAAGTGCAATGTCAAACCATTATCAGTGCTTTCCATTCCATGTGTTTATGATGTAATAAAATGGCACAAGGACCTACAGTTGCTTTTATCGAAACAAGACTCTGGACGGAAGAACCGTGGAAGCCGGCGGGTCAATACTAGAAATTTGAGAATGACAGAACAATGAAATCATCTGGCAGTGGCACCCGACTTTGGCAAAGGCTTTTTAGTCTCACGCCGCTTTCCTTCAAGCCATCACTGTTCGACTCGCATCTGAATCTGCCAGTGAAGATGCATCACACACTTCAAATACAAGAGATATTTTCAACTTCTGTTCTCCAGGCCCATATCCGACGAGCCTGTTCAAGCCGGATCTCCGAGGAAAGGCAGCTCTCGATCTAGTGTCTCTTGCTGGGACGTGCCGTGCATTCAAAGAACCAGCGTTGAATGTACTCTGGAGGGTCTTGTTGGACTTGTCTCCGCTAGCTCGGTGTCTCCCTGAAGCATCTCGTCCATCAGGGTATGTGAAGTTGGGACTATTTCGATCAGGACGCGTGAAGGTGGGACTATTCAAGGTATCTGTTACGCTTTGTTAACGTTGTTTCTTCTGCCATCCCGCGACGTAGTATTCGTTCAGGAGACCGCTCACCCAAACCGAGTGGGATATCCTTCGCAGTTATGCATGTCGCATCCGATCCATATATTGTTTCAATGTTGGACTCGACTGGGAATCCGTTGCCAAATTCCTGAATCCTCCTACTACTGAGCCACTCTTTCCAAACCTCCGCACTCTGCGTTGCGAATATACAAATAAAACCTCGCGTTTGCTGCACTTGCCTCTCCCATCCCTGAATGCCCTCCACGTCGACTTCCACAATGAATCTCTGTTCCTGAATTCTCTCGAGACGTTTCCAAACCTTTCCCCGGGTCTTAAGAGACTCTCCATCTCCGTGCAGCTTGAAACGTGGTCCTGTAACATTGGACCCAATTACATGTGCCGCTGGCAGAACCTCTGCTCCGTATTTTGTCGTCGGTTCGCTTTGGATATAGATGCTCTTGTGCATCTGTCACATATGCCAACCCTGACTCAGCTCGACTTTGTGGTGAGCAATACGTTGCCGACCTCCAGCCCACCCCTTGTCTTCTCTAGCTTGCACCACTTGGGGTTACAATCTGAATCCTTAGATATGATCAATCGGTTACTCTCTCGGACTCAACTCCCGGCTGTCCTCACTTTTAATAGCACAATCCACATTCCCCCTTCCAAGTTGGAACTTTGCTCTTTTTTGGCCCACCTTGTGACTGCCAACGTTCACCAATCATCCATCAGGGTTCTCACGTTGAATCAAGAATTTAACTCTTACACTTCCGTTCGGGATTGGCGACCATTCTCGCTTGGCCTGAAAGACTTGCGACATGCATGACATTTGGCAGTCTTCGCTTCCTCAATCTTGGCATCCAGTGCAACTTCAGCCTGACAAACGATGAATTACTAGAACTGATGTCTGCGTGGCCTCAATTGACTTCTTTTTATATGAATATGTCTTTTGGCTGGGGCTCACAAGGTGGAATCACCCCAGACGGACTCATACAGCTTCTGCAGATATGTCCATCACTCACCGAAATAACCCTCCTCATGGACACGAGGGGTTATACAGACGTACCCCCAAGCCATACATTGGCGAACCTCGAATTGACGTTACCACCAATGCTTATGATTGACGTCCTCGACTCTGTTCTCGAAGCAGAATCTGTGACGGCCATTACTAGTTTCTTCACTGGTATCGCAAAGCGCTGCAAGGATTTTCACCTCTTTGCATGGAATTGCATGCTACGGGGGTCTTCTGCTACGACAATGGAATGGAGGAAACATTGGGAAAATGTGGATGATAGCGTCGGTCAGGTGCACGGTCGGGTCCGCGAATTCGGTGATTGGGACAACGAGGTCGTGTAACTTGGTTCAGAGTAAGGAATGATCGTCAGGACGGTGTTGCGGGCCACGTCAGAGATGATGCCCGTCGGCATTATTGAATTTTATCGGGTATGTATTACTTTGTGTCGTCCAAAGTTGGCTTCGTGTCATGGTCGGACCAGACCAGACCATAGTATGTATATATGTATATGTATATGTGTTCATTCTTGCTTGGAATTTGTTACAACGAGACAACGTGAACAGTGCAGTCCAGACTGCATTACTTTTGACATGTATACCGTAGACGACTGATGTTACATCCAACGTCGATCATCGATCGTCCACGTCCATGGGAAACATATCACGCACCTACCTCACGGCGGCTCGGACTTGGAAATCTCGATCACCAGACTCGGACTCGGAACTTCAACAGAGAGAAGCCATGACCCGACTACGTACGTCTTTCCATCGTTTCGTCTGTTCTTCGTCCGTCTGGAAGTCCACCATAGGAAAACCGTTCCAGGCTCGGAAGGAAAAATCCGCGCCGGAACAGGCTTTGATGCCACAAAAGAAGCCGGCGATGGCCGGAATGGATTCGGTGCCGATAATGGTATCGACGACATCGATCGAAAAGTGAGGTGGCAACGTCAATCCGATGTTCGCCGGTGTGTGACTCGGGGGCACTTCGATGTAACCTCGCGTGTCGATTGGGATGGCGACCTTACTGAGCGATCGGCACGTTTGGAGAAGTCGGATGAACCCGCCTGGGGTAATGGTACATTCCGAGGACCAGCCCCAGTGGGCGTTCACGAGGAAACGTTCTAGCTTGGGCCATGTCGATGTCAGCGTGAGCAGTTCTCCGTCTGTCAGTTCCACGATAGTGTCGATATCGACCTCCATGTGACCAAGGTTGCTGAATTCCATGCATGGTTGCAAGTCTTCGAAGCCGAGTGGACAATCCAAGGGGGGAAAGTCGCGGAAGATGTACGGTTGTTTCAATATCAATTTCTCGATAGTGTGACCGGCATTAGACGTCGCAACACCGGCCAAGCAGGAACGGACGGCCTGCGTGGAAGGACGACTATCAATGATAGCGCTAAAACTCGTGATAGCAGGCAGTCGAGTCTGGAATAATAACCACAAGATTGGCTCCAGAGATTCAGAATGTAATGACAAGCAGCGCAAGTTGGAGAACACGAGGGGTGATTCGGAAGTCAGGGGTGCAACGCTGAGTGCGCAGCGGAGTAGGGTCAATGCGGGCATATTGGACAGATGCTTCAGGTCGTCCATATCCAAGATGATCCGAGAACAAGTCACGGAACAGAGGTTCTCCCACCGACAGATGTAATTTGGTCTGAGGTAGTAGAACCTACATGCATAGTCCTCTGCGCGCATATGAAGTGTTCTCAGATTCAAGGGGAGCCTGAGAAAGGAGTCAAGCGAATTTTGGAACGAATGCGGATCCTTGAAATTGACGCTGAGCATACGCAGGGAGGGGAGTGGGAGGTGTAACAGAGGCATGGATTTCTCGGTACACACGCTGCAATGCACGTAGCGGAGGTTTGGGAAGAGCGGCACATTGGAAGAAGGGTTCAAGATGGCTGGGGCAGACTTCCAGTCGAGTCCGCGATCAAAGTCCTTTATGGATTGGACGCGACGTGTGTAACTTCGGAGGATGTCCCACTCGGTCTTGGTGAGCGATCTGCTAAACGAATACTACATCGTGCCATGGGGTGGAGAAACACATTTTGTCATTGAACGAAGTAGGAAGAATGCGTGGAAGTCTCTTACCCTGTCTGGAGATGATTGACAAGACACATGCGGAAGACATCGGGCGAGAGGGGATAGATCATGCAACTCCTCCCAGAGCGCGTCCAATGCTGGTTCCTTGAATGCGCGGCAGGTTCTGGCCAACGATGCTAACTCGGAAATCCATGTAGTATCGGGGGTGTCACGGCAGTATTCAAAGACGTTTGAGAGGATCTCGTGTATCTGGAGCGCGTGATGCATCTGTGTGGTACTGAATATGGATCTAGAAGAAAGAGGCTGACAGGGACAGAGGACACGGGTCCTCGCTTTATATATCCTTGGCTGGCGAAAGACGAAGCGCTGTCAAAGAAGCACTACAGGGGTGCCGACAACTGGTGCGACGGCACGCGGAAGCTCTGATGGATGGCTACTGACCAGTACATCTGGCTAGCACACCCCGTACATCCAAGGATTCCCCTCTAGCGCGATGTCTGCTGCATGGGGACTGGGACAGCGAAGGTTTGCTGGAGTACACACCAAGGTTGCGACCTGTGTCTTAGGCATAGCTTGGGTGTTTCGGGTTGGACGGATGTTTTTTCCTTGGCAGGGATGGGCATAGGCATCAGAGAGAAGCATCGACTACAGGTTATTCACTGCAAATTGGTGGTCTGGCTGTTGGTGTGGAACCCGACAAGCACGGTAACATCAACATCTCAACTCAGACCACATCTCGTGTCAAGGCAGGACGTCCAAGATCGCCACATGCCACATACCCGGGTGTGGTTCAGATCTTGAATCCTACAGTCATCAACAATATGATCCCTGCTAAGGATTGTAACTTACTCGAGGCACTAGAAACGGAGGGTAATATATCCTCCCGCTGCTAGGTTTGTGGATCGGTTCGGGGGCACGATACGCGAGCGCGATAGCACTGAAGCCGATAATCAGTACTCGTGGCATGGGAATATCGGAGCTCTTCAAACGTACCCTACCACTCAGAGGCGAAATCTGCCACGTTGGTTATCACCTTTTATCTCCTGGCAACGCGTGGTGCGGGTTTTTGTGGTTAACCTATGTTACCCCATATAATTTAAGGCCGCGACGGCAGCTGAGTCGGTTCCCAGGCATTGCGGGACACTAACTGCGCTGCCAAAAGGTCTGGACGGGATATACTGCAGGGAACCAGAGAACTTGAAGTCGTCTTCAGACCACACAATCCTACGCATTGCGCCCCAGGTAGCACCGAAGTATGTGCGACTACGAGATGTGTTGGTCCTTCCAGTTTAAGACCTTCAATACGGCACCATGTGTAGATGGTATATCCATCGGGTATGGGACAGATGGAACAAACGTCGACACGTGAAAAGGGTCATGCTATTGCAAACACATTCTTGCCATGACGTTCATACATCTTCTCGTATTTCTACACGACGATTAAGGCAGGTGGTGTCTGTCCCGAGTTGATACGGATAGATCCTGACACGTCAGCCATACGAAATAACGACACGACACGACGCACCTGAACTAGAATAGGCATCAAGACGAACTCTTTCCAGGGGGGATACCCAATCGCCTATGCCTCTCGTCATGCTCTCGTACCTTGTCTGTGAGCTGTCGAAAGAGCGTGGCCGTCATGGGGTCCCCCGCAACCGCGTCCGATATTTCTGTGAGTTTCTTCATCCTGAGAAGCACCTTTTGGCGCGTCTCGTGTGCGTCTTTTTGTTGGGCAACGAGAGTGCGGATGTCTTGTATATCTGCATCCGTCATGGGGATCATTGTCGGGGGGCGGCGGATCATGTTTGAGTAGTCAGTGGGGACAAGTCGACTAGGAAACAAGTGACAAGTGATAAACAGCAAAGCTAATGCGGCCACCTTTTGTTTGTCACCGCGTGCCAGGTCGCAGTGTACCTCCAGCGACGTCTCATCTCCTCAGGTCAAGGATCTCTGTTCTGTCGAGTCTTGCATGCACTAGGCATGCGGAATGAGGTCTTTGTGTACTACTCTTCACCCACGTTTTGTTGAACCATTGACCTCATTTTCCAGGGGATGATGCACCACGCTCTGGAAATACATGAGGTCTTTGTGAATATATTTGATCGCTGCAATTGGCCCGACAATGAAACTCGACAGCTGGCACGTCTCGCCAGAACATGCCATGTATTCAAGGACCCTATCCCCTCTACTATCCCGTGAACCATCCCCCGACGAGGTAAGATGGTTTCAAGCGTTCGTCACATGTGGCTTGATTGTCATTATCTCTTATTTCCCGTCGCCATTCCACGAAGCAGCATTCGTTGAGCAGCCGAGTTAAATGGATAACCTCCGAAACTACACACGCCGCATCCGAATTCCAGACGGCTTCGCGTCGGCATGAGCCACTGCGATGTCGCATTCAACAAGCTCATCTCTAATTGTATTTGCTGGTGGCGAAGCCTTCAGACCATTATTTTTCATCGCCTTGGACGTAGACGCTCTCGTGCGCCTGTCTCGCACGCCTGCATGTCCGAGCTCAGGTTCATGCCGAGGCGCCCCTAGTACTCGACAAGGAGGATTTGCGTCCATGCATGCCACTCAGCAATCTCCGCGACATATCACTGAATGTGGAACATAGGCGTCACGGACAGCGAACTGCTAGCGTTGGCATCGGCATGGCCCGGGCTTATCTGTCTCCGTATAAAGCTGGAATGGATGGGGTGAGATTACATTGGGTGGACTGTGCTGTTATTGAGGGCCTGTCGGTCTCTTGATCGGATCGCCCTCGCTCTCGAGACGTGAGTGAATTCCTTACGGGCCTCGAAGGGAACTTGCCATGTGGGTTTTCCGTCGACGTGGTCGACTCAATCATTGAATTGGAATCTGTGCCGACCATGCTCGCTTACGTTGCCCCAAATTCTCGCTTGAAATTTTCAACCTACACGGTTACTTTGTAGACCTGTCATCCTACCTCGAGCTCTCTCCACTTGTTCTCTTACGCTTCCTCTAACGAGATACAATTGAGTTTATTCGATCATTCACGTCTGCCAAAAAATGCATTACGCACTTGAGATACAAGAAATTCTTTTTAATATTTTCGGTCATCTCGATTCGCTGGCATCGTTGGCATCTCTGGCCAGGACGTGTCGTACATTCAAAGACCCTGCGCTGGACGTGTTATGGGAGGAGTTGCACAATCTATCGCCTCTAGCGAAATGTCTGCCAGTGGAAGGATCCCAAGACAAGGTAGGATAGGTCCAGGCACTCATCATCTACTGTTTGATGGTTAATATCTTTTGTTGTTCTTTGGACATTCCACGAATTAGAATCTGGTTGGCAGAGCGCTAACATCGGCCGAGTGGGACAACCTTCAAAGTTACACGCGTCGCATTCGACACATACACGACTTCAGACGGGGACTCATAGGAAAAGTCTTTAAAATGATTTCGAATCCCCCCATTACTGCGCCACTCTTCCCGAATCTCCGCTCCCTGTGCTACAAATACAGATTCGAAGCTACGCATTTGTTTCACCTTCCCCTCCCGTCCTTGATCACCCTCGATGTCTTCTTGAGGGATCCATGTTGGTTCCAGGATTCCCTCGATTCACTTCCTGAGTCGTCCCCAAATCTCCGGAACATCTACCTCATCGTAGATCAATCTGATGTCGCATTCAACAAACTCGTTTCTAATTCTGTTTGCCGGTGGCGAAACCTCCAGACCGTGATTTGTCCTCTAATCACCTTTGACATGGATGCTCTAGTGCACCTGTCTCGCACGCCCTTAACTGAGCTCGACTTCACGCTAAGCGCCACGTTGCCAGCTCATGACTCGCCCCATTTCTTCTCCAACTTGGACCGGCTGACAGTGACTTCTGAGTCGTTGGTCTGTGTTTCGCGGTTACTCTCCTGGATCCGACTACCTGCTGGCATAGATTTTGCTGTTATCCTTGACAGCTGTCCCTCAAAGCTGGAACTCTCGTCCTTCTTGACTGATGTTCGGGCATCCGCTGGTCATACCGCAACGCGCCTCTCATTGAACCAATCCGAATCGATCATCCAAAGTAACATCGCTCGCAGTCTACTTTGCTTGGAAGACATGCAATCATGCACAGCTTTCAGTGACCTTAGTCACCTAGAGCTCGATCTCGAATGGAACGTAGGCCTGACAGAAAACGAACTGTTGACATTGGCGTCAGCATGGCCCAAGCTCCAACACCTCCGAATCAACGATACCTGGGGTTGGAATTCGTTAGGTGGAATATCCTTGTGTGGACTGGCGCAGCTTCTGGATGCGTGTCAGTCTCTCAGGCGGGTATCCATCGCCCTCGACGTGCGAGGCTGTACCGAATTGCCTTCATGTGTATTCCTCGCCACAGGTGGGCCGAAATTACCGTGCTGGTTTTCCCTCCACGTCCTCGACTCGATCATCGAACCGGACTCTGTGCCGACGATCGTCGCTTTCTTCGCTGGCGTGCTACGTTGCACCCACTTTCTCTTGTACGCTTGGAGCGGTGAGAAGATGGCAATGCCGCCTGGATGGAAGGTATATAAAGAGCGTTGGGAGGCTGTTTCTAGGCGAGTGAAAGATGCTATCGATCAGAAACCGAAGAACGCCTGGTGCGTACCACTTCGCGTCTGCTGACGACTCGCTTTATGTCTGAATTGGGTGTAGATATGGGAGCGCCCTGCGTGGATCGTACCTGTCATTTCTCTCGCCTACTCGGAGGATCTAGAGACCTTGTGACAAAGACGCATGCATGTACAGAAAAAGAGAGTAATTCGTGCAATACATGTGAGAATTTGAACTATCCAGACGAAGGACCTGTTTCATGGCCCTCGTCTTCGATCATGACGACTCACGCGTGCAAGTTGAAATCGCGGGCGACGTAAGCCAAGAACGACTCTGTCGACGTAGTTAATGCAAGGTGCGCCTCGACCGAATCCAAAGAAATGTACTCACAGAATGGTTCGTAGCTGAAGATGTGATCGCCGTAGCTCGCCTCCATATATGCGCTGGTAGATGGGCAAGTACGTTCCTCGACGCCGTCGACATTATGTGATTCCGAGGGTGCCATCCAGAACGCAATGACGGCAAGGATCCTCGTTTGCCTCAAGGAGAAGAGTGCGATCATGCAGAAAACATGTGGTATATGCGCTGTGAAACGATGTTACCAGACACGCCCGAATGGATCAAGACAAGAAGGTCATGGTCGTCCCTGATGTGGATACTAGTTTGCTAGCTTATCGTCTTTTTACACCGGCAACATGAACGACCCAGGTTTGTGTTCGAGAGCGGTACGATGACACTTCATTTTCGTCAATGGCAATAAGAAGCGTAATATCCGGAGAGCTTATGGACATATCCATGCAACATAACCCAGCCACAAAAGGTGGATAGACTGACCCTACCCTGTCCCTGGGTCAAGTGGTACGGCGACTTGGAGATTTCGACCACCAGGCTCGGAACTTCGACAGAGAGCGGCCGTAATCCGACTATGTATGTCTTTCCAACGTTTCATCTGTTCTTCCTCGTTTGGGAAGTTCATCATCGGCCAACCAGTCCAAGCGTGGAACGAAAAGTTTGCACCGGAGCAAGCCTTGATACCACAGAAGAAACTGGTGACGGCTGGGACAGACTCTACGTCGACGACGGTGTCGACGACGTCCATCAAGAAATGGGGTGGCAACGTCAGCCCGAGGCGCGCAGGCGCGTGGCTCGGGGGTACTTCGACGTAACCTCGGGTGTCGATTGCGACGGCGACTTTACTGAGCGACTGACACGTCTGGAGAAGCCGTACAAGTCCATCCGGGGTAATGGTGCATTCCGAGTACCAGCCCCAGTTGGCGTTCATGAGGAAATGTTCCAGTTTGGGCCACGCTGATGTCAGTGTGAGCAGTTCCGTGTCTGTCAATTGCACGACGACCTCGATATCGACCTCGATGTGACGGAGACTATTGAATTTCATGCATGGTTGCAAGTCTTCGAAGTCAAGTAGGCCATCTGAGGGAGGAAAGTCGCGGAAGAGGTAGGGTTGTTTTAGTATCAGTTCCTCGATGGTGTGACTGACGTCGGATGTAGCAACGCCTGTCAAGAACGAAGTGATATCTTGCGCGGAAGGACGACTATCAATGACAGCGCCAAAACTCGTGATAGCAGGCAGTCGAGTCCGGAAGAATAATTGCAAAATTGAGTTTAGTGATTCAGAATGTAATGATAAGCAGCGCAAGTTGGAGAACACGAGGCGTGATTCGGAGACCGGCAGTGTAGCGCAGAAAGCGCAGCGGAGTAGGGTCAATGCGGGCATACTGGACAGATGCTTCAGGTCGTCCATATCCAAGGTGATCCGAGAACAAGTCAGGGAGCAGAGGTTCTCCCACCGACAAATATAATTTGGCCTGAGGTGGTAGAAGGTGTCTGCATGGTCCTCTGCGTGCATGTGAAGTGTTCGGAGATTCGCGGAGAGTTTGAGGAACGAGTCGAGTGAATTTTGGAATATATGCGGATCCTTGAAGGTGACGCTGAGCATACGCAGGGAGGGGAGTGGGAGGTGTAACAGAGGCATGGATTTCTCGGTACATATGCTGCGATGCACGTAGCGGAGGTTTGGGAAGAGCGGCGCAGTGGAAGAAGGGTTCAAGATGGCTGGCACAGATTCCCAGTCGAGTCCGCGATCGAAGTCCCTTATAGATCGGATGCGACGTGTGTAACTTCGGAGGATATCCCACTCGGTCTTGGTGAGCGATCTGCTAAACGAATACTACATCGCGCCGTGGAGAGAACACGTTTCATCATTGAACGAAGTGCGACAAATACATATGTCTCTTACCCGGTCTGGAGATGATTGATGAGATACTTCTGGAAGACATCGGGCGAGAGGGGAAAGATCATGCAACTCCTCCCAGAGCGCGTCTAATGCAGGCTCCTTGAAGGCGCGGCAGGTTCTGGCCAGCGATGCTAACTCGGAAACCCATGTAGTATCGGGCGTGTCACGGCAGTATTCGAAGACGTTTGAGAGGATCTCGTGTATCTGGAGCGCGTGATGCATCTGTGTGGTGTGTGGTACTGGACATGGAAAGACCCAGGGGATGGAGGCCTGGTTATATACTTGCCTGGAAGTGTGACATGCTATCAAAGGTGCTCCCGATCTGCTCCGACACGAGCCTAAGCTTCAATATCAACAAGCGTCATTTGGCCATCTTCGGTCGTCGTGCATTCTTTGGCCGTCACATACTCCAACTTGAGGTAGTTTCCTTCTGTATTACAACCCCTTCCTTCTTCAACCCATATCCCCAATCCTTCTTCCGAAGCAAGGTTTCCGTGTGGTAACGTGACATGCGGCACGTGCCCCGGGTCAAAACCTCTGATTGAGGACGAGTTGTACTCAAACGTCTTGTGGATAGTCTCGCGAATTGGACAAGGGTCATGGCACTGCGAGTACATCCTTGTCCCCACAGGTTCATACGTGCCTACATCATTCATATTCCTACATAACCTGAGCTGATATGGACAAGCCAAAATGTGTCAGTCATAGGAGATGATGACGGCCCCGACAAATGAGTCGACGCACCCAAAGTCAGCATCAAAACGAATACTTTCCAAGTGGTATACCACGATGCTCAAAACTATGATTGATATCCAGAGCTGGTACACAAAATCCAGACATGTTAGCCATACGAAATGACGATGATGGCCACCAGGCCCACGCACCCGAATTAGTAGTCGGCATCAGGATGAACTCTTTCCAGGGGGGATACCCAACCGCCTATGCCTCTCTTCATGCTCTCTAGCCTTGTCTGTGAGTTGTCTGGAGAGCATGGCCGTGGTAGGGTCTTCAGCAATCGAGTCCGAGCTCTCTATCAGCTTCTTTATCCTGAGGAGGCCTTTTTGGCGTGACTCGTGAGCGACTTTTTGCTGGGCAACGAGAGCACGTATGTCTTGTATGTCCCCATCTGTCATGGGGATCATCGTCGGAAGGCGGCGGATCATGTTTTGAGCAGTCTACGGTCCTCCTCTTGGACGTTGGAGTGAGTGAAGGATAGATTACATAATATGTACCTTCCGTACCGAGCTTCTGACCTTGATTCAGGCAGACGATGTCATCTTCAGCTACGATATGGGACTAACGAAAAAAAAAAAAAAAGAAGAGGTCAACTTGAAATCGCTGCCAGAGACAACTCCTTCAAGCACTCCCACTCGCACGACCCAGGCTAGAAATCCTCGCCCTTACTTCGTTATCCAAATCCCGCCACGACCGAGATATGATCTTCGTCGAACTGACCAGCATCCGTTGGAGCTCTGCAGTCCAAACGCGTCGCCAAGCCAACAGAAAACGGGGCGAAAACCCGATGGCGACGAACACGTCCACCACGCCAGCAAACATTTCTGCGTCCAACGGCGATTCAACGAGATTGACGCGCCCAAACTGCCTCGGAGGATATGCCACGTCCATCCCCTCTGGAATGCACGTAAACGTCTGGGTATCAAAGAGGATGCAAAAGTTGCGCAGGGCAGGACAGGCCCGGAGGAGTCGGACGAGTCCGTGGAGGGTAAGTCCCCCTGTGGAACGCCAGCCAGCGTCCTCGTTGATGATGAGATTTTCGATGTGGGGCCACGCGGATCCCAGATCGATAAGATCGTTGTCCGTCAGTCGAACAGGTCGGTCGAGATTGAGCTTGAAGGAACGGAGGTTGCCGAGTGTCGTGCAAGGGTACAAGTCATCGTAGGTGATTACGTAGTCGCTCCTTGGATTTCCGTCATCGCAAGCCGAAAGTCGACGGGAGAGGGATCGTTGATTGAGTATGTTGAGGTGGGTTAGTGTTCCAGACGAGCAGGTATTCCCGAGGGACGTCATGAACGACTGGATGGTCTGTTTCGAAGGAGATCCGGGAAATTTGATAGTGAGTTCCCTGATTACCGGAAACTGAGTGCCAGCGAACATGTTGGCAACAGGTGACAAGCCTCTGGAAGTTATCTCGCACCACGTCAGGCGCGAGAAGACGAGCACAGAATCAGAATGGAGGATCTGGCCCGATGCTTCTTCGTCCAGTACAAACGACAGATGTATCAACTTGGTCATGCTGGACAAGTGTCGGATGGCATTTGCGCTCAAGGCGACTTCGCCGCACTCTAGGAGGCGTAGCGTTGACCAGCGAAGGATGTTATTAGACACGGTGCTGTCAAACTCTGCGTGTTGGTATGACAATTGAAGCCGAAAGCTCGTTATGAGTGGACAGTGGTTTCCAACGGACTGGAGGATTTTTCGACATTCAGGGGTTTCTCCGCATCTGCAGTCCAGGTGGAGCCTCCTCAACGGCTGGACAACAGTATGCAGCCGAAGAAATGGAGTTCCATAGCTCCAAGAAAAGGAGCGGAGACTGGGGAAGAGCGTGTCGCAGGTATAACTAAAGAGCATTGTAACGGATTCATCATCGAGGCACGACTCCGTGAGTGTGCAGTTACGGAGGGTCCAGACGCGACGAGCGTAATTTTGGATGGTGGCCCATTCATCCTCGGTGAGTGGCCTTTTAAATGCATAATGCTATGAAGATGTTAGATGAGTGCGTATAGAGCCCAATGTGAGACGACAAGTGCCTTACATGCTGTTTGTTTGAGTGGATAGCATTCGGAACGCTCCGTGCCAAGGCGGATAGGTCAGGCAATTCTGACCAAAGCACGTCCAATGCCGGCTCCTTGAAAGCTCGACATGTCCTCGCTAGCTTGGCTAGGGCACGGATCCCAGGAAAGTTCTCATAGGTCCACGCGCGATCCCCGTCGAGGACAAGGTGACCAAAGACGTTGTAGAGGATTTCAGGGAGATCGAGTGCGTGGTGCATGAAAACAAAGAATCCGGGGAGCGCGAGCGATGAGAGAGCTGATAATCATCTTCCGAGGCCCTATTAAACAAATTCCTCCGTGATGGTGAGGAGCGGAATTCATCTCGACCGGCTGGTTCCGTTATGATCCTGCACGCAATGCAGAGGCTCAGGTGAGGTCGGAAAAGAATCCGGTTTGCTCGTTTCACCTCTGAGAACGTGTTTACTGCTCGCAAATACTAGCTACCTCGGCTCGGGGAAGGTGTGTGTAGGCGTTTCAGTGAAAAGTGCTCATAGCGGGAGGGACAGTGTCCAGAGTGAGCGGTGATGGATACTATCAGCTACCCGTGTTCACAATGCGGCTAACAGCTAATTAATTTCAGGAAGCGCAATCGGGTGCCACCGCGGGGTAATAGTAGACCCGACCTGGTATGATGGCTGACACGGTAGGGCCACCGACGTTTCCGCGTTACTCCACGCGTGTCAAGGAGGCTCGTCTTTAGTTTCAGAGCATAGCGAACTGTACGAGATCGTAATCTACACGAACAACATGCAATAATAACACCAAAGCATGAACTTCCGAGTCCGTGAACTAGTCTACATCGTGATCGTCGACCCAGACTTCCACCCATTAGGGGGACCTGCAGCCTTGAATGGTTGGCAAGCACGCAAAGCACAACGTTTTGACGACTCACGAACTCTGGAACATCCGAAATCTGCGGTTCAAGAGCGCCGACTGACCGCGTCTCTGGCCCGTCTAAATACTTCATCCCAACGGTTCCTGTAAACCTCCCATCCCTGGGGTAGTGCCACCCAACAACGCCAGGCATTGAAGGAAAAATCAGGGTGAGGTGCGATGCTAGCAAAGAAAGCAGCGACGGCAGGTACCGATTCTGCTTCGATGATCGAGTCGACGACGTCGATGGAAAACGTGCGCGGCAGCGTCAACCCAAGGCTCCCCTGTGATCGAGAGAATTTGGTATAACCTCGCGTGTCGATGGCGAGAGCAACTAGATGGAGTGAACGACATGTCTGCAGAAGCTGTATGAGTCCATCTGGCGTGATCCCACCCGGCGTGCTCCAGCCCCAACCTGAGTTTATGGAGAGCTTTTCCAGGCGAGGCCATGCGGATGACAACCTGAGCAGATCTCTGTCCGTAAGGCTTACTTTCCACCCTATATCGATCACGATGTGACGGATGTTACTCAGCCGCATACACGGCCGTAAATCTTCCGGGCCGAGTAGGGAGTTCCAACGGTAAGCATTATCCCAGGTATGTTCTAACCGCAGTTTCTCGATGGTGTTACCATCGCTGGATGTCTGAAGACAGGCAAAGAAGGAAGAGAGTTCCAGCCTGGAAGGGTAGCCAGGAACAGTGACAGCGATATCTGCGATGGCGGGCAACCGAACGCGGGAGAGTAGGCTTAGGAGAAAGTTCCAAGATTTAGACCGTAAAGTCAGATGGTGCAAGTTAGGGAAGAAAAGGGGCAAGTCGGAATCCGGTAGAGCAATGCTCAGCGAGAAACGGAGGAGTGTCAACTCTCGCATGCGAGACAGGTGGGCAAGCGCGTTCGCGTCCAATGCGACTTCTGTGCATATCACAGTCTGGAGATTCTGCCATCTACAGATGCAATTGGAGACGACTTCGCTAAATGAGGCATCCAAGGGGAAAATGTAGAAGTCAACCCTTCTGACATTTGGAGAGAAGCGAGAAAGGTCCTGAAGAAAAACATGGAGGGTCTTCGGATTCTGCATGTTGACAGTGAAGTTGATGGAAACGAGCGATGGGAGGGGGAAGCGCAATGGAAGCACGGCTTGAGCTGTATTGAACTCCCAACGAAGATGACGGAGGTTCGGTAAGAGCGAGTCGGTGGTAAGAGGATTCGGGAGTGCTACGAGAAATTTCTGGTGGGATCCACGGTGGGAGAACCTTATAGATTGGACACGGCACGCGTAACTTCGAAGAATATCCCACTCGACCTGTGTCAGTGATCTGCCAAATGAATACTACGATTTTCAAGATTAACCAATGTATGATAAATGCCAAGTTGGAGCGTTTTACCTCATCTGGGGACAGTTGCAGGGATGCTCCTGGAAGACATCGCGCTAGAGGGGATAGGTCGTGCAACTGTTCCCAGAGTATATCCAGCGCTGGTTCTTTGAATGCGCGACATGTCCTGGCCAGAGCCGCTAGATCGGCAGCGCGTCCCCCGTCGCGAGGTGAATAGCAATTACAGAAGATCTCCAGAAGGATCTCTTGTATCTTGAGCGCGTGATGCATACTCCGATCGGCGTAAGAACGGAAAATGCGGGGAGACTATTTGTAACAGACAGGTCTCGAACTTGAGAGCTAGGAGACCACACGAAGTAAGGAGTCTCTATGATGACTGGTGCAAGTCTTAGTCGGATTAGAGAGAACCGAGAGCCTATATGCACGAGTATCAACCCCTTATATAGTTCCAAGTCATAGCCGATGTCATTACCATTTTATCCCTTCATCTAAGTCTGAAACGTCGGACGTCCCCCTGCATCACTGTGGCCCATCACTGGTGTTACTGATCAGTCGGGCGAGCGCTGACTTTAGCCATGCAAGGGGCAGAAACGATGCTGTAAGACACTCTTCGGGACCATTTAGAGACTACTCAGCCAATGAGGAGGTTTGTTCGCCCACTAAAGAGTTATCAGGAATCCCGTACATTAATCTGCTGCCTGACTGATACGACGCCACGCGCTTGTTAGGCCATCACGGAAATGTGGACTACATAGCCCAGTCTATAGTGCCATCCACACCTGTCAACATATCCAAATAGTACGGGATATTCAAAGCCATGAGGAGTGTACTCTTCTGTGATCGTCGACGCTGGACCCTATCATGCAGAACTTGTGCCCATGAGTTGTTGGCGGACATGCAGAATATGACGTTTCGAAGACTCACAAGCTCGGAAAATATGAAACGTGCAGTTCAAAAGCGCCGACTGATCATGTCTTTGGCGTGTCTATACACCCTATCTCAACGGTCCCGGTATACCTCTCGTCCCCGGCGTGCTACCGCCGGATAAGCATCGAAGGAAAAATCAGAGCAAGGGGCCATGTTCGCAAAGAAAGTAGCCACGGCAAGCACAGATTCTTCTTCGATAATTGAGTCGAACACACCGGGAGTAAATGTGCGTGGAAGTGTCAATCCGAGACTCTCTGGCGACCGAGGGAATTCGATAAAACCTCGCGTGACGATGGTGACGGCGATTAGAAGGAGCGAACGACACCTCTGCAGAAGCCGTATGAGTCCGTCCGGTGTGATCCCACCAGGCGTGTTCCAGCTACAAGCAGGGTTTATCTTGAGACTTTCTAGGCGAGGAGGCCATGCTGACGTTAATATGAGCGGATCATTGTTTGTTAGGCCAACGCTCCATCCGATATCGAAATTGACGTTACGGATATTGTTAAACCTCATACATGGCCGTAAATCGTCCAGGCCAAGTAGGAGCCCCGAATGGTTGCTAGCAAAATGACTGAAGAAGGTATGTGGTAATCCCACTTCCTTGATAGAGTTCGCAGTGCTAGACATCTGAAGACTGGCAAAGAAGGAAGAGAGTTCCGGTCTGGAAGGACGTCGGGGGGGCATCCAGCAAGAAGTGGAGCTTGGTCAATTCTTGCATGCGAGATAAATGTATGAAAGCGTCTTCATCCAACGTGATACCATTGCACATCACAATCCGAAGATCTTGCCATTTGCAGATGAAGTTGGAGATAAATTTCCTCAACGTGGCGTCAGGTGGGTCAATGTAAAAGTTGGTCCTTTTGATATTGGGCGAGAACTTCGACAAGAGTGATAGGTCGTCCAGAGCACGCCCAGCGCTGGTTCTTTGAATACACAAGTTCTGGCCAGAGCGAGCAAACTGGCATGTGCTCCCCGTTCAAATGGCCAAGAAAGATGACCGAGAGTATCTCTTGAATCTCGAGTGTGTGGTGAATCATGCATTTGGTGAAGTCTTGTGAAAGAAGCTTGCACACAACATGAATAAACACAGGGCGAGGTTCAGATTCAACTCATTTGGCCTCACCGCTGCTGGTGGGACCCAGGCCAACATTAATTGTACGTTCACTGTTGGTTGTTGACCTTCCGCCGGCCTGGAGTCAAACTTTGATCTTGTCCTGGATGGCCACATCCGAATTGTATGTTTATCTCGTCTCGTCGCCGTGTTAATCCTCATCGCTGACACCCAGGTACTACAGGTCCAGACCACTCGACATCGCGTCAACGTCTATCCCCGATTTGACCGACAAGATCGTCCGACCGGAGAGCTGGCAGTACTGTGCGGGAGGTGCCTATGGTGATGTCTTTCGTTGTCGGTACACGAGCGATGATGACGTCAAGGAGGTCCGAGCTGCCTCCAGGTTCTCTTCTTGACTCACCCGTCCCACCATCGTGAACAGGTTGCAGTGAAAGCATTTCGGTTCGGTTTCTTCGTTGACGACCTACAGCATAAACGCGATGGCGAAAAGACGGCTCGCGTATGTCTCTCTTTGCTTAAGTTACACACGGAAGGTTCATCTTCTTTTTCAGAGTGTTCGCAGAGAGCTGGGTATTTGGAGGCGCCTCAGTCATCCCAATATCGTACCGTTTCTTGGGATCACGCACGGGTTCGGGAGAGAAGGAAGTGTGTCCCTGGTGTCGTTGTGGATGCCACACGGTACTCTTCACACACTTTTACAGGACCACGATGAACGGCTCCTGGTTGCACACCGCCTACAGCTGGCAAGTAAACCTGTCTAAGCATGCTACGGATCGATATTCTCTGATACCTTCCTCTTACTTCAGTTGTTGGATATTGCAAATGGACTCAATTACTGTAGGTTGAACTTGGGCCTCGGTATGCTTACATCGCTCATTGTGGATAGTGCACTCGTTCCCGATAATCCATGGAGACCTATCAAGCGTGCGTTGCAACTGTTGTACTCTGTCTTACTGACTGAACCGCAGGACAGAATAACGTGCTTTTCGATCGTAATTTCAAGGCTTGCCTGTCCGATTTCGGGTGTGCGTCCTTGATAGGGGAGATCCCGGAAGGACTCACTTACCTGAAGGCATCCACTGTAAGACCAGGTACCCTACGATGGGCTGCACCCGAACACTTTTCGTCCAACCAAGAGGAAAAGAAACATACCATCAAAAGTGATATCTACTCCTTTGGAAACATGACTCTTTTCGTATGTGCTCCTGACAATTTCCTCGCTCGCTACAACCTAGCCTCGTTTACTTTTGTCAGGTTCTGTCCGGAAAATACCCATGGTCCGAAGTCCAACATGATGGCCTCGTCGTGATGAACTTATTTCAAGGTGGCAAACCGGCTCGGCCGCTTGAGCGACCAATCGACGATCGGCATTGGTCGCTCATTGAGCGGTGCTGGTCATCGATTACGGAGAGACCACTTGCCGAAGACGTGGTATCCTTTCTCCAGCAGTTCCTTAGTACCTATACTCCTCCTCCACCTCTATGTGACTTCCTCGGTGTATCGATGCCATCATCAAGCGCACAGAATTATCCTAGCGACGACAATCCAACCAATCAGTCACCCCGGGCTCGAACGAGCACCGTCGGTGCCTCTGGAAGTGCCATGATGCCATCCCACAGTGAAGCTCTTGTGCCACAGGTAACTCGTAGTTTTACTCCGGATTCAGGCATGCCAGCGCACAACGATACCTCGCAATCTGTAAGTCTCAACCCTCGAGCTGGCCTATTTTTGATGCCTAGGACCGTTACTGACCCCCAGATCTCGCATGGTCTCTATTCCATGGATGTTGATCAGACCTTCACTTCTCTTCAATCCATCGATGCCGCTTCATCTTCTCTCAACCAGCCGATCCCTCTGGAAAACCTCGATCACGCAGAACCAATGGACGTGGCCGAGCATCCCCCCCACGACATATTTGACAACAACCCGGGCTTCTTCTCGCGGTATCACGCCAACCTTTCCTCTTCCTCTTCCGTAGGCCCCTCCTATACCATCCCTGAGGGCCCCCTTTACCCCGGCTCTTCTTCCCGGGACCTCTTCGTTGCGGTTGCAGTTTCCGACGGCACTAACAATCACTCGGGGCTCATTAATAATTACAATTTAAGTAGCGTTGCTGGTTATTCGCCTTCCGCCTTCCAGCACGACTTCCACTTCCCGCATGGTGACATCCCGCAATATCTGGGCTCCAACCCGCACCTGTCCCTGATCCCTCGCTTGGCAACTGACTTCTCTGGCCTGCACCATGGCCAAGGTACGGGCTCGTCAAACGACTTGCAAACTTTCATCCAGTGAGTCCCATCTCCCTGTAACTTCAAATTCTCCACACTTAGGTTTATCCCCGAAAGCCCTTACCTGCACCAGTACGTGCGCACTCCAAACCGCCTCGCCTTTGGCGAAAGGACTGTCATTGTCATGTCCTCCAAGCTCGCTCAAAAATCATACGGCACTGAGAAGCGCTTCCTCTGTCCCCCACCCACAGCAGTCATGATTGGTAACTCCTGGTGGGCAGATGTCGTCCTCCGTGGAGAGGAACCAAAGCTTTGTCCTCCACGTGTCACCGTTTGCATCTCCGGGGAACCTGTCCCACAAGAAGGCACGATCGAGTGGACTTCTGCCGCTGGGAAGATTTTTGACGTAAACGATGCCCCCACGGGTACAACGTACATTGGTCGTTGCGTCGGCAAGCAACTTTTCATTT